>PVIJ01008286.1:0-75474 GCA_004024925.1 Scalopus aquaticus
AAGACAGGAGGTCTGATCAAGTCTCGGTTATTGTTCCGGGGAAAGAGCATATATAGGATGCAAGTCACGGGGAGGTTACATTAGGTGACGCAGGGTGGTTCGAGGTGGGGGATTCAATGAGAGCGCGGCACGGGAAACAATGGGACGGTCCTGCTGACCTCAGTTTGGGAAAAATGTACATGGAACGGGGAAACAGAAACCTAAGGCAGTCCTCATCGAAACCTAACCTTATATGGGCAACTCAGGCAATTAGGGCCGTAACTCACCGCTAGGGGCCATCTTGTCCGATGGCTCCTGACAGTGGACTGCTAAGCAACATTCCCAAAGGATTCGAAAAGCAGTTCTTGGTGCATCAGCCCATTTCAAAATAAAAATTTAAAAAATCAGTGGAGAAAGCAGCAAATGAAGCTCAAGTGACTTCAGGAAAAAAGACCAGACCCTCAGGCCTTAGAAGTATAGTCCCGTGTTGGGCCATGTCTTGAAAATTACCTCTGTAGTTTATTTTATTTTTTTAAAGATTTATTTATTTATGCATACAAGAGCTGGGGTGTAGGCCAGAGGTGTGGGGGGTGAGAGGGTTCACCAGATTCACCAGAGACAGAGTGGGGAGCAGAATAGGCAGATGGACTGAAATACACTGCTGAGGGGAGCAGTGGGCGAGACAGAGGAGATCTGCTGAGCCATGTGGGAATCTCCCTGGCCAGGGATCAAACTCGTGTTTGTGCTGCAGTGGCTCTGGATAGCTTCGTAGTGCTGCAACTTAACCCCTTGCACCACCAGGGAGGCCTACCTCTGTAGTTTAAAAACAAAGACCAAAATCCTGACTGTTGGAAAAAATGAATGCTTGCACCAACCTCAGCCATCCTCAGCCTAGAAAAGAATCATGGGGGTTACACTGAGGCTACTGAGATCACCCCAGGCACACTGTAGCTTCTTTTGTTCCCCAGTCCTAGCGTCTCTGTCTCTTGATGGCAAATGGATTATTTCCCCTTTGCCACTGAAGCCATCCATTCTGCCTTCCCCCCATAGTCGTTTAGCCTCATTAGATCTGATGTTTGCTGCCATTGAAATTGAAGTCAAGCCAATTATCCCTTATCTTATAAAATGACTCCCTGTTGCCATGGGATGTCTCACTGAGTATGTGCCTTCCTGAATAACCTTTGTGTATCTACTATCATCAGATAGAAATATTCCTTGCAAATTAACCATAGTAATATACTGCCAGCCAGTTGGAGTGTGTGTAAGTGGACCTCACCATGCCATCTAGAACAACTTGGTCTGACGCACAATAGCTGACTTTCTAGTTTGGGTCCCTTGCAGAAGTCCCTGCCAACTTCTGGACAGCTGACCTTAATAAAGGAGGGCAGCTGCTTAGGACACTTGCATTAAAATCAAATCAGATAGCACGCATTGCCACCTTCCTGTCACAGTGCCCATCTTCAAAACTGGCAGAAGAGGGAAGGGGGCTTGTCATCAATGTCCTTCTCACACAGGGTGTCTTATTGCCAAATACAGAGTCTATGTAATAGTCCTATCCTAGTAAAACAAAAAAAAAACAAGCAAATTTATTTCTAAGAGCAGACAGATCGGCCTCCGCCTTCAGAATCCATGCCACGCTAATGAATACATCTCCCCTATTCATCCCAGAGTTCTGAACCCACCATTATCCTCTCTGTGAACCCAGCTCTGCCTTCTTTGAGGATGGCCTTACCAATTTGTTTGTTTCCCTGTCTTGGGATTCTCCCAGTTCCCCAAAGCTCTTCGTTTAGCCACCATATGCAACAGATAACTTGCACCATCCCTTCCCTGGTTACACAGATTCTCCCTCCCTGGTCAGACATGCTCTCAGGAGTCTCAACCCCCATGCCTCTGCCTCCAAGGAAATAGAAACCTGTGGGGTACTGGATGGATTACTAGTGATGTCTGAGGATATTGAGTCCTGGAGACAGGACACCCTCCTTTTACTCAGGCAGCTGGACCATGGCCAGACTCTTCAGTTAGATCATGGTGAGCCCACAAAGTAATATTCAGGCCTCCCCCATCTCTCAGGGAACTAGACAATGTTCTATTGGTCCTGGATATGCCTCAGTGTCATCTGAGAGCCATTAAGTCTCAACGCATCAGATCCAATATACGTTTTACTGTCCTGAAATGGAATGCAATAGTAGTGGAACCCACCTACACACATAGTTATTAAAAGTCAAGATATTGCACTAACCTCAACATAAAAGAAATATGTCAAATGCTTTTTCTGTGTCAATTGACTCAAAAATTCTTTAAATAATTTATATGGTGACTTTTAATGCTGGATCATAATATTATTATACTCCTGGGATAAACTCTACCTGGTCATAATCTATGCTTCTGAATACACTATTAGTATCTCTTAGTTAGCATTTTATTTGGAATTTTCATTTCATAATGAAGTGACCCTAGAATTTGCTTTACTTGGGTTCTCCCTACCTGGTTTTGCAATCTAGGTTACACTACATTCAAAAAGTAAAATGGACAGATTTCACTCTTTTGTTATGTATAAGCTCAGGTATTTGAAAGTTTGCTACAACTTGCCTACAAAACCAACCTGGGCTTTGCAGAAGAGTTCTTTGACTTCCATTTCAGTTTCCTTAATGCTCACTAAGCTATTCAAGAACCTCCTTTTGTACCAATTTTAGCATTTTATATTTTCCTAAGAATGTAGACTTTTCATCTGAGTTTTCAAATTCACTGGCATAGCATTCACAATTCTTTTTTTTTTTTTGCATACAAGCTGGGGTGCAGGCCAGAGGTGTGGGGCAGTCAGAGGGTTCACCAGTCAGAATGGGGAGCAGAACAGGCAGAATGACGGAAATACACTGCTGAGGGGAACAGCGGGCGAAGCAGGAGAGGTCTCTGCTGCTCCTAACCTGTTGTGCCACCAGGGAGGACCTCACAATTCTTTTTAAAAAAAAATATTTACTTATGATTACAAGAGCTGGGGTGTAGGCCAGAGGTTGGGGGGTGGGTAGTGAGAGACAGAGTGGGGAGAAGAACAGGCAGACTAACTGAAATACACTGCTGAGGGGAGCAGAGGGTGTGACAGGAGAGGTCTGCTGCTCCGTGTGGGTTAGCTCCCTGGCCGGGGATCGAACTCGTGCTGCAGTGACTGCAGACAGCTTCATAGCACTGAGACTTAACCCTTTGAGCCATCAGGGAGGCCCAACATTCAAAATTCTTAAAACACCTATTTTTCAAACCCATCGTTATTGCCCCCTTTTCATTCTGTGTCTTGGTTTTTAAATTTTCTCTCTCTTTTCTTCTTCATCACTATTGTCAGACATTTGTCTGCTTGTTAGAGTTTTCAAAGAACTGATTTTGGTTTGGTGCATTTTCATGATTATCTTTTGATTTGTATTTTATTTCTGCCTTATCATTATTATTTCTTTGCATCTTGTTTCTTTGCATTTAATAATGTACACAGTGTGGCACTGACACAAAACACAAAAAGGTAGACCAGTAGAATATAGCATAGATACAGACCTGTGTATATAAAGGAACCTAGTGTATAATAAATCATTGAGAAAAGAAAGTTGTTTAGTAGATGGTGTTTAAAGAACTGGTTCATGACATGGGAAAAAAATAAAACTAGACCCCTACCTCACTCCACCTACAAAAATAAACTCTGGGTAGAGGAACTAAATATGAAAAATAAAACTTTAATGTAAGCGGATATTGCTGTGAGAGGGCAATCAAATGTCCACAAAGGGAAGCCAGTTTGCAGGGGATTGATGATGTGTGCTTTTAATTCTTATATTTTTTAACTTTTTGTTTTGTCATAATTTCAGACATAAAAAAATTGCAAAACTAATACAAATAATTCTCATATACCCTTCACCCTGCTTCCCCAAATGTTGCCATTTTGTATAATCACAGTGCAATTATCAAAATGAGGAAATTGACATTGATATAATACTATTAACTAATCCATTAAAATTTTACCTTGAACTTTATTTAGTTTTACAAGTTCCTCCCAAAGTCTTTCTTTTCTAGTATTCCACATTACTATTGGTTGTAATGTTTCCTTAGTATCCTCTAATTTGTGACAGCTACTCAGTCTTTCCCGACCTTGACACTTTGGTCAGTTATTTTGTAGAATGGGTTTTTCAGATGATCTCTCATGATTAGATTTGAGTGATATATTTCTTAGCAAGAATACCACCCTTTTCAGTCTGTCATAACAGGGCAGGTATATGATGTCTATATGTCTTATTTTGGTGACGTTAACTTTCATCACTTGGTAAAGGTGGTAACTGACACTGTAAAGTTGCTCTTTTCCTCTTCGTAATTAGGAACTAATTTGTGAGGATGTAACAAAGCATCTATGCAAATATCCTATTTTTCATCAACCTTCACCCATTAATTTTAGTATCTACTGATGATTCATGGCTGATACAACTGTTACTGTGATGTTTACCAAATTGTGATTTTCTATTTCCACTGTTCCTTCTACATTTATTAGAGTTTGTTGGACTTCTACTGTAGTAAACACAGGACTTACGACTTTTCATTTTATTCTTGACTCATAATTCTTCATATCCATTATTTATATTGTTGCTCAAATTATCCCAGATTGGCCATTGGGAGATCCTTCAAGATGGCTTCTGTGTGCTTTTGACCTATTCTTGTCTTGTCCTAACTCTCTGGTACCAGGGTTGGTACCAGAGATTTTGGAGAAATTGATTTTGGAGAAACCAACCATTTCTCTAAAAATGCAGCAGTTAGGTTCTGATAGACAGACAGACAGGCAGATAGATAGATAGATATGCTTTATATATCAGCAATATGTTTATATATATATCCATTTTATTGACATAACTATATCATACAATTCACCCATTAAAGTGCACAATTCTTTGTATTTTGGCATAGTGGCAGAGTTGTTCAACCATCACAATCTAAGTTTGAAATATTTTTATTACCCCACAAAGAAAACGTGTACCCATTAACAGTCACCCCTTTTCCCTCCAACCTTCCCCCACTGCCTTCGTAAGCAACTGCTAATTTATATTCTGTCTCTGTCGACTTGCTTATTCTGAACAATTCATATAAATAGACTCATACCACATGCATCTTTTGTGACTGGCTTCTTTCACTTGTTTTCCAGGTTCATCCATGTGGTAGGATAGGTCAGTATTTCACTCCTTTTTATTGACAAATCATATTCCATTATAAGGTCATACTACATTTTATGGATGCATTCATCAGTCATGGACATTTGGGTTATTTTCACTTTTTTGCCATAGTGAATAATGGCAGCTATATATCTATTGTAAGATATATTCAAAAGGTTATGGTACATATACCATCAATCTTAATTACCTCACAGCACTAATGGTGTACAAACTCCTTATTCTCCCTATCTGCTCGCCAAGGATGTGTTATAGAATGCATCCCCAAGGGCGGAAAGGATCGTCACAGCACAGCGAACAGGTACCATTTTCCCCAACCCCACTTACATGCAACTCTCTTGGATTACAACTCCCAGAATGTCATGAACCAGATTTCCTGAATGAGGGGCAGCTGGGAAAGAGAAAAGAGTGAAGCCAATATATCTTGGAGGTGGAACAAAGGAGAGAGAAGAGACACTTGGAAGGGAGACGTGGGTGAGAGACACATAGAGAAGCTGCTCCTGGGATTTTAGCATTTCGGCAGAGATAATGACAGCTGTTACCTTGACCTTGCAGTGGATTACGTGGTACATTTTGAATGTTGGGTCTCTCCTTCCCAGCTCTCTGGGACCTGCCTAGCCCCTTTCATGTAGTTCCTACTGATATATGCTTTGGACTTGTTCTGGCACTTTCAGGCCTCAGCCACCTCTTTGGGTTGAGTCTGTTTGGCTGGGCATTTGCCCATGAGGGGATGAGTAATTTTTGGAGCTTTATTGGGAATCTGTTATCTGAAATCCTTTCCTTTCTTCTCTCTCTCTGCACATCTATTAAAGATCTTTCACGCTAAGAGTCTGCTTCCTTTGCCTTTGTGTGTGCAATGGCCAACCCCTTTTAGAATGGGTGCTCCTTAACAATTTAGGGTCCCTGGATACACACCTTGGCTTCATGTTTACAGAAATACACTCAGATTGCTTCCAGTTCTTTGCTGTCACAACTTTTGCTGTTATCAGCAACCTTAAACATGTCTCCTTATGCACCTTTGGGAGAATTTCTTTGGGATGTATTAGAAGGAGCAGATTTACTGGTTCGTAGAGTCTATTCTTAATTTAACTAAGGTTTCTAAAAATGGCTGCTCCATCTTCACTCCCACTACCAGTTCGTGAAGTTTCCTATAGTTATACATACACGTTTATGCACACTTTAACACTTGGCCTTATTCATCTGAAATTTTTTTCCACTAGTCTGCTAGGTATGAAATGACATCTAATCTTGTCTTAATTTGTATTTATCTGATGGATATGTTGTTTGAGCATTTCTTCATATTCTTATAGCCTTATGGCTTTCCTTTTCTTTTTTTAAAAGAGTTATTTATTTATGCATACAAGCTGAGGTACAGGCCAGAGGCGTGGGGCAGCGAGAAGGTTCTCCAGAGACAGAGTGGGGAGCAGAACAGGCAGATCAACGGAAATACACTGTCAAGGGGAGCAGCGGGTGAGGCAGGAGAGGTCTGCCGCGCCATGTGGGAATCTCCACGGCCGGGCGTCGAACTCGTGTCGCTGCTGCCCACAGCTCCACAGCGCAATGCTTAATGCTGCGCCACCAGGGAGACCCTGGCTTTCCTTTTCATAGTCTTTGTAGGCTTATTTGCATCTGAAGTCCTCTAGAAAGGTTTTCTTTCTGTGAAGGCTATTCTGCTGGAAAACCTGGGTCCTAACCAGGGCATCTACCCTCTATATTGCAGGGAACTCACAGATGCTTCTCTGTCTCTGGTTTCTCAACCTGTTTGATCTACCTTCCCTGGCTCTGGTCCTCAGAAACCACCTTCCCCAAAATCTCGTTTTGGATCAAGGTCATCATTATTCATATATCCCTACTGCCTTGAGGAGGCAATTCTTATGCCCTCCACACACTTCCACTTAGCACCGTATGTATTTAAAAGTTGTCTTTCCCCTTTCAGAGGTAAATCTACATCAGAAAATCCCAAAGACATCCCATTGGCCAAAATCCTGGAAAGAATTCTATATGGGCCCTATGGGGAAGGAGTCACTACAGAATCTATCAGTGGAACAGGACATCAAAGGAGGTTCCACACCTATCAAGGTCCTGGGGCTACCTATTTGTAGCATGAGGCACGCTTTCTTTAAGGAGAGTGGAGTGTATGGAAAAGCTGGAAGAGTTTCAGAAAAGCCTCGGGCCTGAGTGCCAGGAAACCACTGGGAAGGAGGCACTGGGGCAGTCAGAAGGAGAGCGGTGCCTGTGACTTACAGTGGCGTTTCTCAAAAGTTGCCCTAGGGGCAGCTCCAGGATCACCAGCCTCAGTTCCCAAATGTCTCCGGACTAGGCCTTTCTGTTTAGAGGCAGACTTTTGGCGCTTCCCCACCACCTTTCTCTCACACACAGATGCTGCCTTTATCATGGCTGCCTTTTTCTACTCTTCCTTATTTGAATCTCTCCATGTCTGCCTCCACCCCCTGCTGCTAGCTAGTATCCCACAAAATCCAGATCTAATCAGTTTCTCTAGGGTGACTTCTCTGACCCCAAGTCCCCCTTTTCCACTTACCTTCCTTCCCAGGAAAGAAAGGCTGGAGCACAAGGTGGAGGGGAATCTGTCCACCTCAAATGTGCCCTCCAACATTGTCTTGAAGCTGCCATCTTTCCAAAGGTCACCGTAATCTACAGGGCTCACAAGTCAGGGCTCTCTCCACCAGCCACAACAAACCTGGCTTTATAAAGTATAAAGCCTTGCAGTTTTACCCATTTCATCTCCCTCCCACCTTACTTCCAGTGTTCCAGTCATTCCCAGTAGGGCAAGCTGGCCTTTCTATCTGGTGTCCAGGTCTTAGCTACTGCTGAACCCTCACGTTGATTTTCCTCCCTCTCCTTATCTGGCAAGGCCCTATTCATTTCTTCAGAATGTCCATCATCATATCCTCTGTGCAATATTCCCTTACCCTGTCCCTCAGGCACAGAAACTTGGAAAATTAGCTATGGAAAATATATAGTTGAAATAAAGAACACAATGCATGGGATAAATAGTAGCATGAATGCAGATAAAAATGAGCAAGTTGAAAGTCAGATTGAGGAATTCAAAACCAATAGAAAATAATTAAAAAATAGAAAACATTAGTTAAAAAAACTCAAGAGAAAGAAGTGCCAGCATCTTGATAATAATATCAGAGAAAGAGTAAGAATAAACCAAAACAAACAAGAAAGTAAAAGAGAGGGAAAAACATGTGAAGAATGTAAATAAATACCACAAGACTAAAGTTTGCTGGGTACAAAATCAGTTTATAAACATCAATTTACAAACATGTATACATGTTTCTGTATACAAGTAGAAAAAAATAAAAGTTTTTCATTAACATTTAAGTGGTATTTAAAAATAAATTAGAAATATATCTAACATTAGCTATAGAAGTCCTTTGTGGGAAAATCATAGAACTTTTTTTAAAAAGATTTATTTATTGATTCATACAAGCTGGGGTGTAGACCAGAGGTGTGGGGTGGTGAGAGGGTTCATCAGAGACAGAGTGGGGAGCAGAACAGGCAGATCAACAGAAATACACTGCTGAGGGGAGCAGTGGGTGAGGCAGGAGAGGTCTGCCATGTGGGAATCTCCCCTGCTGGGCATTGAACTCACACCGCAGCAGCCGCCAACAGCTCCACAGTGCTGCGCTTCGCCCGTTGCGCCACCAGGGAGGCCCAAAATCTATATAACTTTCATTTATTTATTTTTTTAAAGATTTATTTATTCATAAGTACAAGCTGGGGTACAGGCCAGAGGCGTAGGGTGGCAAGAAGGTTCACTAGAGACAGAGTGGGGAGCAGAACAGGCAGATCCACGGAAACACACTGCTGAGGAGAGCAGCGGGCGAGGCAGGAGAGGTCTGCAGCGCCATGTGGGACTCTCCCTGGCCGGGCGTAGAACTCACGTCGCCGCTGCTGACAGCTCCACAGCGCAGCCCTTAACCGCTGCGCCACCAGGGAGGCCGCCTATATAACTTTTAAAAGAAAGATTAAAGAAGATGTAAATAAATGGATGACATACCACATTCATAGCCTGTTGACTTAATAGTATAATCTCAGTTAAAATCTATTTTTTTTTTTACAAGCTGGGGTACAGGCCAGAGGCGTCGGGTGGCGAGAGGGTTCACCAGAGACAGAGTGGGGAGCAGAACAGGCAGATCAGAAATACACTGCTGAGGGGAGCAGTGGGCGAGGCAGGAGAGGTTTGCCGCACCATGTGGGATTCTCCCCGGCTGGGCGTCGAACTCACATCGCGGCTGCCGACAGCTCCACAGCGCAGAGCTTAACCGCTGCGCCACCAGGGAGGCCCTAATCTCAGTTAAAATCTTGATGGGTGGCGGTTGTTTTTGTGGAACTTGATTGATTCTAGAAAATATATAGAAATGAAAAAGGCCCTTAATAGCCACCACTCCTGAAGAAGCACAATGTGGGAGTATTTATTTACTCTATCAAATGTTCAAATTTTTAAAATAAAGCTATGATAATTAGAACTGTACTGTTGGCACAAGAATAGAAAACTAGCCTAGTGGCTACCAATTTAATACATAAAAATCTGTTGTGACCCTATATGCAAAAACTTAATTAGAAAAGAAAGAAATCAAGAAAACAATCCCATTTACAGTCACATCAGAGAATTAAATACTTAGGAATAAACTTAACGAAGGCAGTGAAATAATTGTATAACCAAAACTGTAAGACATTATTATAAGAAATAGAAGACACAAAGAAATGGAAAAATAGTCCTTGCTCATGTATTAGAAAAACTAGCATTATTAAAATAGTCATCTTCTCCAAAGCAAGATACAGATTCAACACAATCCATATCAAATTTCAATTGCATCCTTCAACGAAATTGAGCAAATATTACTGAAATTCACATGGAACCATTAAAGACCCCGAACAGTCAAAGCAATCTTGACAAAAATGAAGAAGAATGGAGGTATCACTTAAACTACAAAACTGTAGTAATCAAAACAGTATGGTGTTTGAATAAAAATAGACACACAGCCCAAAGGAATAGAATGGAGAGTCCAGAAATAAAACAATGCAGTTGTGGACAGTTAATTCATGACCAAGGAGCCAAAAGTATACAATGGAGAAAGGAAAGTCTCTTCAATAAATGGTGTTGCAAAAACTGGCCAGTAACATTTAAAAGGATGAAACAAGAAGACTATCTTGTACCATATACACATTTTTTTAATAAATTTTTTTAAAGATTTATTTATTTATACATACAAGCTGTGGTGTAGGCCAGAGATGTGGAGTGGTGAGAGGACTCACCAGAGACAGAGTGGGGAGCAGAACAGGCAAATCGACTGAAGTACACTGCTGAGGGGAGCAGCGGGCGAGGCAGGAGAGGTCTGCTGCGCCATGTGGGAATCTCCTTGGCCGGGTATCAAGCACATGCTTCAGTGGCTCTGGATAGCTTCATAGTGCTGCACTTAACCCACTGTGCCACCAGGGAGGCCCCATATACAAAGATTTACTCAAAATGGATTTAAGACTTGGATGTACAAAAAGGATACATGCCCCTGTATGTTCATTGCAGCACTGTTTACAAGAGCCAAGGTATGGAAACAACCCAGATGCCCAAAAATAGATGACTGGATCAAGAAGGTGTGGGACATACACACAATGGAATACTTATCAAAAATGATAAACACATGCAATTCGCTGCGACATGGATGGAACTGGAAGGAATCATGCTCAGCGAAGTAACCCAGAAGGAAAGAAAAAATATCGAATGGTTTCACTTATAACAGGGATGTAGGGGAACCAAATATGAGAGAGACACCCAGAGAGGGAGGGAGAGGACAAGGGCTCAAAATGGGATAGAAAAATGCCCAAGGGACCATGGTGATGGGTCACGGGTGAATTGGTGGTGGGCTACCCAAGGGGAAAACACAATGTAAAAGATATAAATAACAATAAAAAATTTAAAAAAAAGACTTGGATGTAAGCTCCAAACCATAACATATATAGAAGAAAACGGAGGCAAATACTCCAGGACATAGACTTCAGAAATGTCTTTGGGGACTCAACTACAGTGGCAATGGAAACAAACAAAAATGAACAAATGGGACTACATCAAACTGAAAAGCAGCTGTACAATGAAAGAAACTATCATTAAAATGAAGATACCATACCAAATGGGAGAAAATGTTTGCACATCATACATCCAACAAGGGGCTAATATCCAAGATCAATAAAGAACTCATACACTTCAAAAAGAAAATAACCCAATCCAAAAATGGGCAGAAGAGTTAAATGGGCATTTCTCCAAAGATGACATCTGGTGGTCAACAGGCTCATGAAAAAAAAGGTCATCATCATTTATTGTAAAAGAAATGGAAATCAAAACCACAATGAGATATCACCCTTGAGAATGGACCATATCAAAAAGAAGAGAAACAATAAGTGTTGGTGAGGGTGTGAGAAAAAGTAACTCTAGAAAACTGTTGTTGAGAATGTAGACAGGTCCATCCCCTGTGAAAAAACATGGAGGTTTCTAAAAAGATTAAAGATAGATATTCCATATGATCCAGCAAGTCTATTCCTAGGTATATACCTGAAGAATGCAAGAACACTAATTTGAGGGAATATATGCACTCCTGTGTTATTTGCCGCACTATTTACAATAGCCATGTTACGGAAACAACCAAAATGCCCAAAGACAGATGAGTGGATCAAGAAAATGTGGTGTGTGTGTGCATGTGCGCGCACGCACGTGTGTGTGTGTGTGTGTGTGTGTGTGTGTGTGTGTAATACTACTCAGCTATAAAAATGATGAAATCTTGCCCTTTGTGACAACGTGGATAAAACTGAAATTATGCTAAATGAAATAAGTCAAAAGGAGAAAGACAAATATCAGATGATTGATATTTCCATATTGGAATATATAGAAACAAAACAAAGGAACAAACTAAACCAAATGAAAACCTATAAATTTGACTGAATTGAGACTACTAGAGGGGGAAGGTGGGGATGGGAGGCAGAGAGGCCCAGATGGGCTATGGAGGAGGTGAGTGTGGTAGGCATGGTTTGAAAATATACATCCGAAGAGATGTGAACCTATACCCTTAGCCATATACAGTGATGTAAATTTTAAATTATTAAGTTATTTTAAAAATAATTACTTAAATTTATTTTCTTACATTGTTATTCATTTTTGTACAGTGTTTGATTTCTCCCTTCAAGTGTAGTCTGCATAGTTCTCCCACCACCAAAGTACTCGTGATTCATCACCACAGTCCCTTGTGCTCTTCCTCCCACTTTGACCCGTCCCTTGCTGGATGCTTCAGACCTATGGTCAGCTTGCAGGTTGTGTCTTTTTCCAGCTCCTTTGTTCAGTTTCTCCATATATGCCACATATAAGTGAAACCACCCAATATTTATCTTTTTCCTTCTGACTTATTTTGCTTAGCATAATCCCTTCTAGCTCCATCCATGTTGCTGCAAATGGCGTGTTTATCTTTTGATCACTGAGTAGAACTCTGCTGTGTATATATACCACATTTTGATCCACTCATCTGTTTTGGGACATTTGAGTTTCCATATCTTGGCTATTGTAAATGGTATTGCAATAAAAAGAGGAGTGCAGGTTTCCTTTAAAATTAATGTTTTTTGTGTCCTTTGGCTAGATTCCTAGGAGTGGAATTACTGGGTCATAGGGCAGATCCATTTTTAGTGTTTTGAGGAATGTCCACACAGTTTTTCACGGGTGCTGGACCAGTTTGCATTCCCCCCAGCAGAGAAAGAGGGTTCAGTTTTCACCACATCCTCGCCAGCATTTGTTTCTAGCTTTTTTAAATATGTGCCATTCTCACAGGTGTGAGGTGGTATCTCATAGTGGTTTTGATTTGCATTTCCCTGATAATAAGTGATGTTGAATATTTATTATATGCCTGTTGGCCATAAAAATAATTTTTTAATAAAAATGCAATTAAAAAATAAAACTTTTCTAGTGAAACAGCTCAGAAGACCCATGCATATTTGCATACTTTTTTTTTTTTGGCATAGAAGAACTTGGGTGTAGGCCAGGGGTGCTGGGTGTGTGTGTCTGAGAGAGAGGATTCACTAGAGACAGAATGGGGAGCAGAACAGGTGGATTTACTGATTTACACTGCTAACTCAGGCCATAGCGGTGATAGCGCTGAGATTTAACCCCTAGGCCATCAGGGAGGTCCCATATTTGCATGCTTGATTTACCAAAGATGTGGGTCTGGGCCTCCCTGGTGGCGCAACGGGTTAAGCGCAGCACTATGAAGCTATCTGGAGCCACTGTTCGATACCTAGACAGGTAGATTCCCACATGGCGCAGCAGACCTCTCCTGCCTCACCCGCTGCTCCCCTCAGCACTGTACTTCAGTTGATCTGCCTGTTCTGCTCCCCATTCTGTCTCTGGTGAATCCTCTCACCACCCCACACCTCTGGTCTACACCCCAGCTTGTATGCATAAATAAATAAATCTTAAAAAAAAAAAGATGTGCTCTGGAGGGCACCATTAGCAGGTCAGTCTTTTCAAAATGGTCTTGAAACAAGTGGCTATCCAAAAGAAAAATAATTCTAAAGTGAATGTTTACTTCATGTCATGCATTTATGGAATTACGAGTAGATTATAAGACTAAATTTGAAAGCAAAGAATATATTTTTGACTTGGAATACTAAAACTTTCTTAAGAAATTTTTACTAACCAGAATTACTAACAATAAAAGGATTGATAAAATTGACTGTCAAAAAAATAACTTCCTTTTTAAAAATCAAATTATATTGATTTGACATTTGTTTATAAAACTATATAATTTGGGGAGTACAGTTTAATACTTCAAGATGCACATAGGGTTCATTAACCCTAAACCACAGCTCCAGTGCCACTACCCTATCACGTTACCCCCTATCCCTCCCCGACTCTCCCTTCTCCTCTGTAACTAGCATATTTTTCAGGGTCTAATTGTTAAAAAATAACTTCTTTTCACCCAGAAATACCACAAGCTTTGCAAAGGCATACTACATTGTGAAAATATATTTACATCACTTAAAATTATCAAAGATTTAATATCCAGGGCCTCCCCGGTGGCGCAGCGGTTAAGCGCTGTGGAGCTGTGGAGCTGTCGGCAGCGGCGACGCGAGTTCGACGCCCGGCCAGGGAGAATCCCACATGGTGCGGCAGACCTCTCCTGTCTCACCCGCTGCTCCCCTCAGCAGTGTATTTCTGATCTGCCTGTTCTGCTACCCGCTCTGTCTCTGGTGAACCCTCTCGCCGCCCCACGCCTCTGGCCTGTACCCCAGCTTGTATGTATAAATAAAAAATAAAAATCTTTAAAAAAAAAAGATTTAATATCCAGAGTATAAAATGAAGTCCCACAATTTAACAAGAGAAAGAGCTAATCAGTATAATGTGAAAGAGTTGAATGAGCATTTCAGAAGAGAATCCCCAAATGGCCAGTAAATATATTAAAATGTGCTCAACTTCATTAGTTATCAGGGAAATGCCAGCTAACACCACACACGATATGATTTCACACTCCTCGGATTGGCAAAACCTGAAAATTGACAGTACCAAGGACTGGTTAGGATGTGGAACAACAGTCCCCCTCTACACTGCTGAACCTAAACTTGCTCTAAAATAATTGCTTGAAGAAATCTCTTTATCTCTTCTACTCAAAAAACTGATGTAGCCTGAAATCAGACATAGAGCTAATCTTGCAGATTACAATGCAGGTTGAATTCACAAGATCTTCAGGTACCTATGTGAAACCAAAAGACCAGTGATTGGAGAAAGAGTGAGACCTTGAAAACTGGAGTAGGAACGACCTGAATTCCTTAAAGCCCAGTCCCCCCTCAGCTTCCCTTGGTCAAAGAGGCAGCCCTTTCTCCCCAGTCTAATGGGACTGGAAATGCATGACTTGGGAACCCTCTAATTATTGATATCTGGCTAACCTTTCTCAATAGCCACTCTTTATCACCCCTTGGTGCCTCGATACCCATTCCTGGATTCAGATTCCTGCATGTCCCATGGCAAGTAGAGTTGTTCCTATGAGGAGAAAGCCTATATACAACACAAAAATGATAATTTATCTTGGCAGACACTTTAGTAATATGTGTGGGAACTGATTCTATGGATGGTAAATCAGAAAGAAATGTAGCTTTAGGTTGTGTCAAACTTTTTTATTGTGGTAAAATATATAACAAAATGTGCCATTTAAAACATTTTTGATTGCATGATTAGGTAGCATTAATTACATCATAATGTTGTGCAACCATCACCATTACCTAGTTTTAAAACCTTTTCATCATTCCAAACAAGAGCTCTGTTCTATTTAGCAATAGCTCCCCATTTCCCCTCCCCCCACCCCTGTAGCCTCCAAACAACTTTCTATCTCTGTGAATTTGTCTATTCTAGATATTCTATATAAGTGGAATCATAGACTATCTTTTTGTGTTTGGATTATTTCACCGAGAATAATGTTTCCAAAGTGCATCCACATTGTAGCATGTGTTCAAACTTCATTTCTAATTATGTTTGAATAATATTCCAATATATGTGTTAACACATTTTGTTTGTCCTGTTAAGGCACATTTGGATTGCTTCCACCTTTTGGTTATCATGAACAATGCTGCAATGAACATTGGTGTGCAAGTATATTTTGAGTCTTTGTTTTCAATTCTTTTGGGTATACAGTTCCTTGCGAAACTGCCCAACTGTTTTCCACAGTCGTTGCACCACTTTACATTCTTACCAGCAATGTACAAAAGTTCTTATCTTTGCACATTCTCTCCAATGCTTGTTTTCTGATTATTATATTACTGCCATCCTAGTGAGTATGAAGTAGTGTCTCATTGTGGTTTTGATTTGCATATCCCAAGTAACTAATCATGTTGAGCAGCTTTTCATATGCTTTTTTGTCATTCGAATATCTTCTTTGAATAAATGTCTATTCAAGTCCTTTGCCCGTATTTTCAACTGTTTGTTGTTGAATCATAGTTCTACATTCTCATCAGATATATGATACGCAAATATTTTCATTCTGTAGGTTGTCTTTTCACTTTTTAAAAATAATATCCTTTGCTGCACAAAAGTTTTATTTTAATGCAGTCCAATTTATCTATGTATTTTCTTTTGTTACTCAAGTCTTTGGCCAACATATTTGAGAACCTGGTGCCAAATCCAAGGTCATGGAGATTTACTGCTGTTTTCATCTAAGAAAACATAGGTCATCAATCCATTTTGAGTTAGTAATATATGGTGTGAGGTAGGGGCCCAACTTCATTCTTTTGCACATGGAAATTTAGTTGTCCCAGAACCATCTTTTGAGAAGACTATCCCTTCCCCCACTGAATAAACCTGGCATTCTTGTTAAAAGCTGGCTGACCATTTCACTTTTTCTTTTTCAAGATTGTTATTTAGGGTTCCTTGCAAATACATATAAATTTGAGGATTGGCATTTCCAGTTTTGTAAAAGGGCTGTTGGAGTTTTGATGGGGATTGTGTGGAATCTGTGGGTTGCTTTGGGTACTACTGACATCTTAACAACATGAAGTTTTCTAGTATCTGAACACAGGACATCTTTCCTTTATTTTGGTCTCTTTTAATTTCTTTCAGCAATGTTCTCTAATTTTCTATATACAAATCTTTTGTCTCGGTTAAATTCACTTCTAGGTATTGCTCTTTGATGCTATTGTACATGAAATTGCAGTCTTAATTTCATTTCTGGATTGTTCATTGTTCGTGTATGAAAAATAACTGATTTTTGTTCTTGTACCCTGCAATTTTGAACTAATCCGCTGTATGCCTTTTCTGTATTTGAAATGCTTTTCTACATGAAGGTGACTATGTAGATTTACTCCTTTGTTCTATTAATATATTGTATAACCTTGATCTACTTTCTGATGCTAAACCACTCTTGTATTCCTGGGTGAAGTCCAACTTAATCAGGGTGTACAATCCTTTTAATATGCTATGAGATTAGGTTTGTTAGTATTTGGTTAAGAATTTCTGAATCTATGCGTAAGAGATTGGTCTGCAACTTTGTCTTTACTTGGTTTTGGTAGGTTCAAACCTGTTAATGGGTGTACTTATCAGCAATCCTAGATATATGCTATGTTAACTGAATCAGCTGTCAGCTGTACAGTGTAGAGGGAAGACTCCAAATGCTAGTGGCACTCGAGGCATAGTGGAGCAGTACTGTTTTCCAAATGTTTAGGGCAGTAAAGAATGTTGGAATGGATTAATCGTGTGTAAACCACTTAACTCACTCTGTTGACAGTTCTTTCACAGGGCTTTGAGAAACAAATTATGAGGTGTGGCAAAGACTAGCTAGGTGATTACTAAGCCCATTTGTTCCTCCTTGGGGCAAATTCAGACTGCATTTTCCAGTTAAGTATGGCTTCTGGCTGATTTATCTAGCTAATGTAATGTGAGCAGAAATGATTCACACAATATCCAGGCCTAGCTAATAAAAACCACCCACATGATCTTTTCCTCTTCTGGTTGGCTAGGATGGAGGTGACAGTAGTATAACGGAGATCACATTTGGGAGAGGCCCACATTGTACTATCAGGAGTCCCAGAAACAGAAGAAAAGAAAAGCAGGTATGTTTTGTGAATGAGCCTAGGATACAAGTGACCTGTGCGAGCTGAACTGCCCATGGTGAGCTGTGTCAACCATCCAGCCAAGCCGAGGTTGCTGCCGTGCAGCAGCACTCCACCACCAAGTCGGTTTACACAAGCAGGTCTAGAAGACACAAGTAAGCCACTGCTCCCGTTCTTGGGAGTGTCTGTGAAACTGGGACAGCTGTCTGTTTCCTGGGAAAGGAGAGCAAGCTCTCTGGAAGCGGTCACATTTGAGCTGGGCCTTGTAGGTTGGGGGCCGGGACTTCTGCTGCAGAGCTCATGGCACACACATCCACGGTGAGGGATGGGGCAGGGTGGTGCCAAGATGAAAAGGCTGTCCGGAAAGAGAGCTGGGTCCACATGTTGGAGGCCATCGGTCTGGGCCTCGCAGCTCTCCAGTCTGGGAGCTGCTGGTCACAGGCGCTCCCTCTTCCCTGCTGTCTGGTCCCTCTGGCAGCTGACTGCTCCGCAGGATGGAGAATGGTAGTGAAGTGCTGAAATGGAAGCCCTTCCTGTCCCTGGCCAGCCCCAGCTTTCATGCCCATCTCTTTTTAAGTCATCTTCAAAGATCTAGTCCAACACCTTCATTTTAAAGACTTTGGGGCCCAGGAGGGGAAAAGCATTCTGCCTGATATTATGGAACCATTAGTATTTACATTTAAAAGTGAACTTAAGCTGAAACTGTTATGCTAAGTGAAAAAACAGTCACAAAGGATCATGTATTATGATTTCATTTATATAAAATGTCCAAAATAGGTAAATCCACATAGATTAATAGTGGCCTAGAGTTAGGGGGCTGGGGGAGGTGGTGATGCCCTAAAAGGAGTATGGAGTTTATGGAATGATGAAAATGTATTAAAATCTTTTGCAGTGATGGTCATACAACTTTAGAATATACTAAAAGCCACTTAACTGTATACTTCTATACTTCAAGTGGGCGAACTATAAGGTATATAAATCACATTGCAAGAAAGCGGTTTTTAAAAAGTGAACTCATGACTTGCCAACGAACACACATCTGAGCTTTAGTTTCTGTTCACAGGGACAGAACTCTTTACTGTGGAGAAAAATCATGGTAGGGGCCCTGAAGGTGGCATACAGGTATGACAGGATAGCATTCCAGAAAGAGTAAGATTAGATACATAATCTTGATCTTTAGGGCACTGAAGCATCATGGACTAGTGGAAGCAGCAGAGTGACATGATCAGATCTGCAATTTAGAAACATCCCTCTCAATCACTAAATCGTACATTTAAAATAGGTAAACTAAATGGCGTATACCTCAATACCCCCCACCCCCCAAAAACTTTCAACCCCCTCTGGGGAACTTGAGGAGACTGGAGGGCATCATATTGGAGGCGGCTATCACAGGTCAGGTGAGGGGGGCCACGGCTTATCTGTTGGGAGATTGGGGGTCAGGTGGGGGCAGAGCAGGGGATGCAGTACCCGAGGTTAAGGAGAACTCAGTTTCAGAACACAGAGCTCCCTGGCTTCAGCCCTGGTGCTCCCGCCAGCACTGTAGCTGCTCTACACACAGGTGATGGAGGCACTGTTCTCCCCCTTCAAAGAGAAATGCACTTCAGAAACAGGTTTCCAAAAAATGTTGCTAAGGGTTTTATTTCTAACAAGAGGAAAATAATAAAATAAAATTAAAATAGGCTTCAGTTGGAACCAAGTTTGTTTTCTTTTTTTTTGAACAAATTAATTACACACCAACAATCTTCTTTTATTACAACATGAACCCAGGAGGAGGAAAGGAGACAGGGCAGGACAGAGAGGGGAAGGTTGAGGTGGCTGTGAGGACAAGCACCAATAGCTTTCTTCAGATCACAGAGAGCTCTGTTCGGCTCCCCGACCAAATTCGTTTAAAATAAAAAACTGTGAGCACAGCTATGTGAAGTTTCCTCTTCCTGGGTGGACTGGGCCGGGGAGGGAGGACAAGGAGGCGAAAGTGGGGAGGGAGGAAGGGAAAGAGGGGAGGGCTGAGAAAGAGTGAGAGGGGGAAGTGAGGTTAGTGTAGCATGGCCTGGCCAGGGTCAGAACTGGGGAGAAAGGAGATTCCCCCAGTTTGCATATGCACTGGCCTTGTCTCTGGAATGGTGCTGGCCTAGCCCCAGCTACCCCCCTACCCACCTGCCCATCTATCTGCCTCAGGTGTCTGGGAATGCTGGTTAGAGGCTTCCAGGGAGGGGAACTCCAGGGGCCGGCCCCCAGGAGCTGAGGTCTGAACAATACCTTGGAGTCAGAATATAAAAGTCAAGGGACTCAGGGGTGGGCTGGTGGGGGGGTGGTGGCCATCCCCCCCTACTTGCCCACCTCCCAAGAAGCAGGCTTGATGGTCAGAAAAAGGATCCTTGAGGCCAAGGGGGGTCTCTGTTGGGGTCTGTGCTAGGTTCAGCCACTGTCACAACTGTTGCTGAGGTGGCTGCTGTGGGCAGGACACATGCAGCCGGGGACTCAGAGTAGAGAAGGGGGCCGAGGGGCCTGAACTGGCCCCTAGTGCTGGCTCCAAGCCGTTCTGGTTCTTCTGGGTGCCGGGGCTGCCAGTGGAGAGGGGCAGCGGGGGGCCCTCACCCCCAGTCTCCTCCTCCAGCTCCTCCTCCTCCTGGGCCTCCTCGGTCTCTGGCCCTGAGCTCCGTACCCTCTTTGGCTCTAGCTCTTCTCGGGCTGGGTCATCGCCCTCCCCACCCCGATCCACCTTCCGCCGCCGCCGCCTCTCCAGGGCCCGGCCCCGTGCCCGGCTCCCATGGCGCTCTGCCTTCTCCAGCTGTGATCACAGATGGGCATAGAGAGATGTGGGCCAGTGGTCAGGGCTGGGTTCCCTGCTTGCCTAGCCTGACCTCTGGCCCCTGCCCACGACCCTTCTCCTCACCTCCAGAAGTGTGCGGATCCGTTCCAGGTCTGGAGGCTGCCCAGCCTGCAGCAGCTGCCAGATACTGTGGTTCTCATCCAGGGTCACCTCAAGCAGATCCCCCTCCAACATGAGCTCCTCCAGTGGGGCCCGAGTTGCCTCAGGCAGCTCCAACATAGGGCCAGTCAACTGTGGTAACAGCGAGGACAGTAGCTCCAGGTCTGGGGGTGCAGAGACAGGCCGGTCAGAGGCTACCCTGGTATATCCCCATCACCACAACCAAGTCAAGAACCACAGGGGTCACTGGTGATATCCAGTCAAAAGCTCACCCACACCTAGACCTACCTCTCTTACCTGAGCCCTCCCCCGGGGCTAACTTCTCAGGACTGGTGACACTGTCTCCATTCTCCAACAACCCCGGGACCTGCCAAGGAGGGCAAGAATGGTTAGTGGTAACGGAAGAGTCAGGCCCTAGTCTTCTTCCCCAACCCCAAACTTGGAATCTTCCATTTCTTGGATAGACACAGGTTGCTGCAGGGATTAGTCTAGGGATCCGAATAGGATGGAGAATGGCAGGGAAGCTGGGAGAAAGGAGTCAGAAAACAAGAGCAGGGAAAGGGCTGGAGTCTAAACAGGGGTGGGGAATAGGAGTCAAGAGTTCGAGATCAAGAGCTGGGCTGGGCAGCTCACCTTAGGCATCTCCTTGCCACTGCCTTCTCTGAGAGGGTCAGAGGCAGGGGCTGCAGGGTAGATAGGGGGATCCTCGGGCTTGGGTTCAGCCTGCAGCCGCTGGCGAAGTTCAGCCAGCCGTCCCAAGAGAGCAGTCACATCCTCAGAGGCCAGAGCCTGCCTGGCACGGCCTTGCCAGTTGATGGCCCTCTCTGTGAGGCACTGCAGGGCCTCGCCCTCAGGCAGTCGCACAGGCAGTCTCTGTAGGGCTACCAGCAGTGCCAGGATGGTCTCCAGGCGCGGGCGCCGTGAGCGCATGCACAGTGGACACAAGAATTTGGTGTCCCACTCCCACCAGGCCAGCAGTGGGGATGTGGTGGGACTGGACTTTGGGGAGCTGAGGAGGCGGGGGACTGACACACATCGCCCATGGAACCAGTCCTGACACAGGTCACACTGCAGAGCTCCCACCCCAGCTGGCACCTGACCACACACACAGATGGAAGTTGCAGGGGAGGCAGTGGTCAGTGATGCCAGGGGACTGGGCTTGGCAGAGTTGGTGCGGCGCAGCTGCAGGATACCCTCCTTCTCCTTCTGTTCCCCCTCCTTGAAGGCCACGATCTGCCATGCCCGGGACAGGGGAAGAGGAGGTCAGCAGCCCAGCCCTTCCCTTGTCCAGCGACATTAAGACCCCACTCCCAAACCAGGAGAACCCAGGCTCAGGGAACAAGCAGTCTGTCCATGGTCACCCAGCTCAGACACTATCAATGCCAGGCTCGTCTCCCCCTCTGGGCCTAAGCTCCTTACCACAGAGCCTGGGTCCCTGAGGTCCTGCGCAGACAGCCCCAGCAGCTCTGTGTCAGATTTGTACAACCCCAGCTCCTTCTCCATCCACCGGCTGCGCTTGGTGCTATCTGAGCCAGCGTCTGCACACGGGCAGAGCACCTGAGGCAGGCAGACAGAAGGGGAATGACCAGCATTCCCTATCTCACAGCCCCTCTCTTCCCTTCCCTGGCGCCCCCAAGCCCCTATGTTCTCATGTGAGTGGTCTTACAACAGTCAGGCCAAGTGTGGAAAGGCTACTGATTAGGGTCCCAGGCCTCACCTCCAGCAGCGTGTAGCAAGAATTCTTCTTAAGGAAGGTCTTGGAGGCCTTTTCCCTCCAGGAGTGTGCTGTTAACACCTGCAGCTCTAGCTGTCTCAGCTCCTCCAAACCCACAGGTAGGTCGCGGCCCACAGCCACCAGGCCCTCCAAGTCATCCAAGCAGGGGTAGTGGTCTCCATTCTGGGACAGGGGCAAGAGAAAATTCAATTTAACCTGCCAATGTGACGCTTGGCCCTGAGCTGGA
Source organism: Scalopus aquaticus (assembly GCA_004024925.1). NCBI lineage: Eukaryota > Metazoa > Chordata > Mammalia > Eulipotyphla > Talpidae > Scalopus > Scalopus aquaticus. The sequence continues at coordinate 22,653 of PVIJ01008286.1, forward strand.
AGATGGACTGGACTTGCAATCTTGAGGCAGAAAAAATGAGATGACCCTAAGGAAATCACTCACCTGGCTATCTCCCACAACTCCTACGTGTATCAGCTCAGTCCCCAGGTAGTCAGCCACCAGACTAGTTACTGTGTTGTGGCTTTTCTTCTACCCTCCCTGCTCACCACCACTCGCTCCCTGCCCACCATCCTCTTCTCAGCCCAGCCTCGAAGCCGCTCCTCATGCTGTCCATCAGGCGCACGTTGCCTCCTCACCATACGCCGTGCCCCCTTCCTTTCTCTAGCCAACCCAGCCCAGCACAACCCAATGGATATGTCATCTCCCTGAGATGAAGTGGAGGTTGGGGCTGGATGGCGGGGGTGACAGGGTCCTCACTTGGATCTCATCCACATCAGCAATCCAGGCTCGGGCCTTAGCAAGAGCCTCCTTGAGAGCCTGGATGTTGGGCAGGTGAACAGGGATGTTTTCTGCCTCATGGATTATGGCCTCAAGCGTGGCTGGTGGATGCTTCTGCCTAAAGGTGGGAAGAAAGAGGGCTCAGTCTGGTGGCCTGCCTGACCAGAAGCCCAGCCTGACCACCAAATACATCAGAGGCCCTGGGGCTATCCCTTGGGCCTACTTGCTTGCATTCTGCCTGTGACAGTTGCCAGTCCCTGCTAGTTCCAGCCTGCATGCACCTAACTTCTGCGAGAGCCCTTGTGCCTTTGCTTGTCCACCAGTCTGCCAGCCTGCGGCAGTGCCTACGCACACTACCTGTAGTATTACTAATCTGGTGCTAGTTTGTCAGGTCCCCTGTATATGGTGTGTTTCTACCAATAACTGTCCATCTCTTGGGGGTGGTACTTGTGCTTTGGCATGTGCACATCAGCCTGAGGAGCTAGTCTTCCACACATCTGAATCTGCCTATCTCTACTTCCTCATCAACCTATCTCTGCCTCTAGGTGTATATGGTATTAAGGGGAAAAAAAGGGGGAACAAAAGAGGAGAGGACAGGCAACATACTAACACAAGTCTATGCCAATGGCCATCTGTGGGAATTTCTCCACTAAACTTTGAATGACGGGGAAGAGAATGAAAGGGAGGAGGCTGGGCCTACCTGGCCTCGAGGCAGAGGTGGGCCTTCTCCTCCCAGCGTTCAGCAATAGTCAGCAGCTCCTGCAGCTCAGCCCGGGCTTTATCCACAGCAGGGCTAGGGGCCACACTGGCACCAGCGACCAACAGTCCCCTCATGACAGCCAGGGTGCCCCTTCGGGCTGAGGGGGCCAGCGTGCGTTTCACCTCATCCAGCCATCGCGCCTGTTCCACCTGCCGCTGGAGCTGCTGGGCCTCAGGCACCTCCACCCCCAGCTGCTGCCCCCTCTCCAACAGGGAATGCAGAAGCCCTGGACTGGAGGGCAGTGAGGCCAGGGCCTCACGAGCCTCAGCCTGGTATGCCTCCACCTGTTCCAGAATACCCTACCAGAATATAGGATGAAGAGCAAACTCAGCTAGGCCCACTCAGCAGTCCCACCACCAGACACCTTCAGCTCACCTACCTTTTCTTACCCTCCAGTCTTTTGGGAAGAGCCTAACGTGACTGGGCTCTCCTTTACCATGAGGTTCCTACCTGAGGAATTTATTAAAATGCAATTCTTGTGCCCTATCCCGGGAAATTTTCTTAATGAGGGCTGACCTGAAGTCAGTGCTTTGTTTACATCCCCATGGGAGGCTGATATATGGCACCAGGACACTTTCTCCCCTGAAATTACCATGTTTGGCCTTCTCAAAAAACCCCTATGCTCATGCTGGTGTCCACTGCCCTCGCCATCCCACTTCTCTATCTTACTGAACTTGACCAGCTCTCCAGGCCCACATCCTTGTTCCTTCCTTCTCTTCTGCCACCTTCATCAGGACACCTTAATTCTGCATTCTGGACTAATACCTGTTCCACCTGCTCTCTCCAATCCCATCTCTAAGAGGCAGTTGCCAGGCCCTTTGTCTTCCACCTCCCAGTATTTTTTTCCCGATGTGCAACCTGTCTTGTTCAAACACTGGAAACTTTTTAAGGGAGCCAAGAGTGGCCTGCGGCTCAAGTTCCTCCAACCCCCCCACCCCCCGAACCCTTAGCAGCACTCCAATCCCACCCCTCCTCACCTTGACATCCCCAATCTGGTGCATGGCACAAGGCAGGTTGCTCATCTGGTCCAGAAAGGCCCGGAGCTCAGCCAGGGTCATCTGCAGACCAGCCACCCTGTGGGAGCTATGGAGTTTCACATGTGGGGTTTCAGGTCCAAATCCAGTTCCCTCCTTCCATCTCTGTGCTGAGACCCAACAGCTTTCCTCATCCCTGCCTACCTTGAACTCTCATATTCCAGTCCTGCCCCCCTCACCTCCCCAGGTGCCCAGGCTAGAGGGAGGGCTTTATGATATAAGCATGTTCATATGAGGGAAAAGAGTAAGAGAAGAGAAGAATATTGGACATATGGAGGTGGGGGAGGGGAGCTTAGAGACTGAGGGTAACAGAAGCTGGACTATTCAATCCATCCTCCACAGTGAACTCTACAGCTCTGCAGCTCTGATCAGGTTTATGCTTGTGTTCTTTTCTCGCCACCAACCCTTCAACAACTCTTCTCTGACCACAAAACCCCTAAGCCTGTCTGAAATCTGCTCCAAGTACCAATAAAAAAGAAATATTTCTAGCTTCCTTCACACTGAGATGCACTTCTCTTCTCCATTCTAATTGCCTGGTCTCTTGGCCACCCCAATGCTTCCCGGGCACCTCACTCTACGGTGCTTGTCAGGTTCCTGCAGATGTCTAATCTACTCAGTGGTACTCAGGATCCACCCCCTTGTACTGTTCCCAGGTGCTGGCTCCTCAGCAGGCTATCTGTGTCCAACACCTCATGATGCCATACCCAGCTTCCTGGCCGCTGACCAATCCCAGGGCCCGGGACACGCAAGCCTCTGCCTCGCTCAGGCAATTTTTCAGTTGCTGCAACAGCTCACTGTTAGGAAACCTCCGCTCACGGGCCTCAGACTCTAGTGCCCTCAGCTCTTCAAGGCCTGGAGAGAGAATGAGCAGCAAGGAGTAGGCAGTATTGAGTAAAGGCAGAGGAAAAGGGTGGGGGTTACAGAAGAAAAGGGAATAGAACTTGCCTGTGGAGTCCCTCCGTCCCCCCATCACTCACTGCGCTTCCGTCCATCCTCCACCTCCAGGGCCACGCGCACTTTGTTAGCCCAGGTGTCAAAGGACTCGGCCCGAACCTTCAACTTATGCAGCATGGCAGGGAGCTCATCTAAGGTATACCGATACCTGAGGGAAGAGGGCAGGGAAGAGCACATCTGGCCCAGCTCTGCATCCTCCTCCTTGGTACGCTTCCTCCAGGTAGGGCCCCTGCTCACCGCAGGTACTGCCGGCTACTAGAGCACTTGCAGAGGTCGTTGATGTGGGAAAGGCAGACAAGGCCGTCTGGGCAGTCGTAGCAGGCCAGGGCAGAGAGGAAGCATGTGGTCTTGCACTTGATGCACTGGCGCTCATCATCAGGGAGCAGCTCAAAAGCCTCTCGCTCGGCTTCTGTGATGCCCTGGGGGTAGGTAAACCCACACTCGTTACTAACAGTGCCAACTTACAATGGTCCAACTTACAACTTTTTGACCTTATGATGGAACGAAAGCAGTACACATTCAATAGAGACCATACTTCAAATTTTGATCTTTTTCTGGGCGGGTGAAATGTGGAATAAGATGCTCTTATAGGGCCTCCCCGGTGGCGCAGCGGTTAAGTGCTGCGCTGTGGAGCTGTCGGCAGTGGCGACACGAGTTCGACGCCCGGCCGGGGAGAATCCCACATGGCGTGGCAGACCTCTCCTGCCTCGCCCGCTGCTCCCCTCAGCAGTGTGTTTCTGATCCGCCTGTTCTGCTCCCCACTCTGTCTCTGGTGAGCCCTCTCGCCGCCCCACGCCTCTGGCCTGTACCCCAGAGCTTGTGTGTATAAATAAAAATAAATCTTAAAAAAAAAAAGATGCTCTTATAATGCTGAGCAGCAGCACTGAGCCACAGCTCCAGTCAACCAAGTCATGTAATTCAATAAATTATAAGACATATTTCAACACTTCATTATAAAATTGTTTTGTGTTAAGATGATTTTGCCCTAACTGTAGGCTAATGTAACCATTCTGCACACAATTAAGGTAGGCTAGGTTACACTATGGTGTTTGGTAGATTTTCAACTCACAACGGGTTTATTAGGATACCACCTGTTGTAAGTCAACAAAGATCTGTATATGGAACCAGAACAGGGTTAGAGAAACCCTTATTTCAGTCACCACCAGGTACCACTTTAGACTCAAATCTGTGCTGAGAGTTGTGTGGGGGTGGGGGAGGGGGTGAGGGGGGAGGCGGAAATTAAATTCCATAGACCACACTGCCACTCTGAAGTCCAGACAGACTCTCAAAACTGGGGCAATCAGCTGAGCCAATAGGCTGAGACAAAGAAAAATCAGGTAAGATTCAGATAAGCAAAAAAGGCCTTTAGGGTGAGAGAAGGCAGTGAGGAAAGTGGTGGGTGGACCGAGGCACCAGAGAGGTGGCAACATGTGGGAGTGGCCCAGAGAAGGGCTGGGTACTGAGGAACAATGCTGGCTTCCAGTTACTCACTGCCCAATGCATCTCATGCACCATGATGGTTACTGAACTGGCAGGACACACTGTGTGCACATGTTTCTTACAGAAATAAGTGTTTGTGCCCCGTGTTTAAAGATAAAAAAAATTTCCCCCAATAATATGGCTTCAAACTTAGACTAATAACTTCATCTGTTGCTCAGATAAAGAAAAAATAATCCACTTCAAAAATGGAGGAAAAGCTATTGTTGGAGTAAGTCAAATACAAAGACAAATAGGGCAATTTTGGAATTTTAAAGGGTAATTTTGACTCAGAGTTTTTGTCTTCTATACCAACTTTAACACCTAACCTCTACACAAAATATGACTCCTTTGCCCACTGCAAATCCTGCTCTACTTATTAACCAAGTGATTTTGAGTAAATTTAAGGTTTATCTAAATCTCTCTGGATTTCAGTTTCCCTGTCCTATAAAATGGAGATAATAGTACTTTCCTCAATGTGTTGTTATAAGGGATTAATAACGTTAAATAAGGACTTAGAAAAAGATCTTAGCAATTAGAATAAGTAAAATCAAAAAAGACTGTGAACAACCAAAGCAATCTTGAGAGAGAAAAACAAAGTTGAATATCATGTATCCTGATTTCAAACTATGCTACAAAGCAACAGTAATCAAAATGATACAGTGCAGGCATAAAAAAAGACATACAGACCAATAACTAGAATCAAGTCCCAAAATAAACCCTGGCATATTATATAGCCAACTATTATTCGATAAAGGATTCAAGAATACTCAATGGGGAAAAGATAGTCTTCTTTTCAATAGTGTTAGGCAAACTATATGAACACATGAAGAATGAAATTGGACCCTTATACCAGCCATAAAAATTAATTTTAAATGTATTAAGGACTTAAACATAAGACCCCAAACCATTAAACTCTAGAAGAAAACAGGGAAAAAGCTCCTTGCCATTAGTCTAGGCAATGATTTTTTTGGGATATGACACCCAAAGCACAAGCAACAAAAACAAAAATAGGCAGAACTACATCTAACTAAAAAGAATCTGCACAGCAAAAGAAACAGAATGAAAAGGCAATCTACGGAATGAGAGGAAATATTTGCAAACCACATCTGATTCCGAGTTACTATCCAAAATATGTGAGGAACTCATACAACTCAACAGCAAACAAATAAGAACCAAACAATCTATTAAAAAGTGGGCAGAGAATCTGAATGGACATTTTCCCCAACAGGTGCCAACAGGTACATGAAAAAATGCTCAACATCACTAGTAGTCAGGGAAATGCAAGTCAAAACCACAACAGAAGTATCACATTACATCTATGAGAATGGCTGTCATCAAAAAGACAAGAGATAACAAGTGCTGGGGTGGACGCAGAAAAAGGGAGTCCTGTGGCACTGGTGGTGGGAATATAAAATGGTGCAGTCACTACAGAAAACAGTATGGAGGTTTCTCAAAAAATTAAAATTACCATATGATGCCGCAATTCCATTTCTGAATATATAGCCAAAGGAAATGAAATCAAGATCTTAAAGAGGTATCTGCACCAATATGTTCATTTAAGCATTATTCACAATAGCCAGGATATGGAAATAATCTAAGAGTCTTTCAATTTATGAAAGGATAAAGATACACATAATGGAATATTATTCATTCTTGAGGAACAAGAAAATCCTGACACGTGACAACACGAATCAAGCTTGAGGGCACAATACTAAATAAAATAAGTCAGACAAAGACAACTACTACAGAATGTATCACTCATATGTGGAATCTTAAAAAGCTGAACTCATAAAAACAGAACAGAATGGTGGTTGCTAAGGGGGGGGGGATGTGAGGGGAAAGTGGGGAGATGTTGATCAAAAGATATAAACTTCCAGTTAGAAGTTAAGTAAGTTTTGGGGATCTAATGTATAGCATGATGATTACAGGAAAAATATGCTCAACAAATTCTTGCTGTAAGAAAGGTATCTATTTCACAGACCTATCTCAGACTAAGGAGGAAACTAAGTCTCAGGGAGAGAGTCAATAATTTGCCCCAAGTTGAGAATCTGACTGCAGTCAATTTTGACTCTGAAGTCAGAGAACACTCTAAGGATGAAGCCCCTAGGTATTTTTGGATTATCGACTCCTTTGAGAACTGATAAACTATGAACCTTCTCCCCAGAAATGTACTTTCTCTCACACAAAACCTTTTACAGAAGTTTAAGACTAGAAGGTCCATAACCCTTCTCTAAGGTAAGAGGCAAATGTAAAGGGTTCTCAATGTCAAGATGAGAACATTTAGTCTTCTCAACTTGCTTTGGCTCCTTTCTGTAGCCTGGCAGAACCCCAGGGCCAGCATTTAATAACAGCATTAAACAGAGAGAAAATGATGCCTGGAAAAGCTCAGGGGCTTACGAACTGATGCCAGACTGACAGTCCCCAGATTTCCAACACTTACTGCAGCTGCCAATTCTCCTTATAATCCATGCTGTTAGAACATTATAAATGAGCTTTAAAATAAGAAAGTATTACCCTAAACAGGGAGCAAAGGCTTCTTCAGAACCAACATTCCTTTGCAATCTCATGGAGAATTCTGATTCAATTCCAAGTGTAAAGCTTTAAGGCAGCTGATCTACTGGGTAGTTAGTGGTCCCATTAATCTACACATAAAACTGACACATGCTTATGAGGGATCAATTAAGAGGAGGGATCAATTAAGAGGACTGCCTTCTACTTGGCAATATTACCCTGGTTTGAGCTACTGAACCATCTAAATATAATGAATAGCATTTCCCAAGAAATGTTCCACATTTTAATCATTTTCTTCATGAATGAATATTACCAAATAATAGCAGCTGCTACACTGCAAGCACAGTAACAGATACTTCGACATCAATCACTTTACTCAAGCTTTACTACCATCTTGCAAGTTAGGTATTTATTCTCACTTTACAGAGTTGGAAAGAGAGATGAAAATTTAAGGTCATCCAGATAATCAGCACAGCAGGTGTTTCATATGTTCAATCTTGTTATTTAAATAATGATGAACAGCATACATTATGGGTCAATGACGTAACAAACATCTTAAACCCACTTAACTATTCAAAAGGTAAGTACTATTATAACCCCCATTTTTCAGATGGGAATATGCTCAGTTAAGTAAATTGAAAATGGAAAGTGGTTTTCAATCCAGATGTGTCTAGTTCTTTTCAGTACTCTAAGAGTAGAGGATATGTCTTCTATTTTTTTGATGGTGCCCCCTTCCACCTCCCACCTCTGCCAGGTTAAGGTGCCTGATGCAGGGAACTCTCCCACCACCCACCTTCTCCAGCAGGGCCTTTCGTAGACGACGCTCCTCCTGCACCATGATGAACATCTCCTTATGCACAGCTGCCGCCAAGTTCAGGTCTAGCTTCTCTGGACAGGCAGCCATCTTGCAGATGAGCTCCTCATGGGAGAAGACGCAGTATCTTCGGAGCCGGCGGTAGTGCTCAATGCACTGGCGCCCAGCCGGCAACTGTGGACAGGTTCAAAGTTGAGTGTAGCCAAGCCTGGAGGCAATAGTGCCTCAGTTTTCTGTGACCCTCCTGCTTCTCCCTGGAGTCCACCACACTCTAGACTCACCCAGTCAGCAGTGCAAAAGTTGACCGCTTCAGCAAAATTGTAGCCTTGGTTGAAGCCACTGTGGTAAGCACGGGGGAAGGTAATGACAAATTCTCCTGCACACTGGTTTGTGCGGACAACCTGAGAAAGAAATGCCAAGGTCATCAAAACAAGTTTTTCAGTCTGGAGAAACCTGATCTAAGTGCACAGTCCTTAAGGAGACAAAGTCTCAAGGAACACAGTCTAACCAGATTCCCAAACTCTCCAACTGTGAAAGGAAAGGACCACTGTTAGTCCCTATTCTCAAGGTTTTAATCTGTGTTGTCAGTTGACAGAAAGATCTGAGTCAAAAGAAGGAAAAGTACATACCAAATACTTCCACTTTTCTAGTTTTTATAAAAATATAAAATAACAGATTTATAATAGTCAATTTTGTTCATTAGTATTTACTTTTATCAGTCACATAGTTTCAAGAGCCAAATGGTTCTACAAGATTTGTTTTAAAACAAATCTCCACTAGGCAGGCCCCAGCTCTCCTCCTTCTGATCAGTTTCCCCTTTTGTGTGTAGCAGTCTCTCATGTAGCCTTATGATCTGTTCCAATCTGGACCAGCTGTTCTCTCCAGAACATCACTGTATTTCCTACATCCCCTGTCTTTCTCGTTCTTGTTTATTCTTTTGCTGTGCTTGAAGATATCCTGCAACAGCTTCCTGGGAAACGGGAAGAACTATTTTGGGGGTGGGGAGGAATGCCTACTCTACTATCACACTTGATAATCTGACTGCACATTGAATTCTAAGTTGAAAATAATTTGTTTTAAAACAAAGCTCCACCAGGGAAGCCCCGACTCTCCTCTTTCTGATCAGTTTCCCCGTTTGTGTGTAGCAGTCTTTCATGTAGCCTTATGATGTTTCAGATCATACACTGAAAATAATTTTGAAGGCATGGGTCTTGTCTTCTAGATTCCAGTACCTAAAAAAGATTGAACCAATTCTGATTTCTAATGCTTTGAGTTAAACGTTTTTTCTCTCAAGCAGCTTTTAGGATTTTTCTGGTCCCAATGTACAATATAAAAATTCACTAGACATCCCTCAGTATACATCTGTTTTCATTCAGGTACAGGGTAGGCCCTTTGATTCTGAAAACTCAATCTTTTTATTCAGGGAAATTTTTCTGAACTATTTCATCAACGATTTGACCTTTTTGGTTTCTACCTATCTCTCACTTCAGAACTCTTATTTGAATATTGAACCTCTTGGACAAACTCATTTTCTCTACCTTTTCCCAATCTTTATTTTTTTAAATCCTGTTTTATGGGAGATTCCCTCAATTACTGATATTCTAGCTTTTTTCCCAGAAATTTTCCCTTTTGATGTAACTCTCAAGAGCTCTTTTCTGTTATATGTTCTTTTAAAATAGTATCCTATTCTTATTATCTGCCTGCAATATGTAATTGTCTCTGGAGTTTCTCTTCTTTTGAAGTTTACTTTTCCCTGCCTAATTGCCAAGTTTCTCTTTTTCTGGTTCTATATCGTTTTCTACAGAGTCCTCAGTTATCTGTTAATCTGTGCTATCTACTTATATTTAGAGTAAGAGATGAAAAAGCTGAATGGAAGCTCTGAACACGTAAGTGAAGTTTGTTATCGGTGAGCTTTACTATAGGGTGGCATGGCTGAGCCATTTAATTTGAGAAACTCCAGGTCTTGCTTTTTGGGTCAGATTCCCCAGAGAAAATGCCCCATTTTTTTGCCTGGAGGAAAAAAAGTATGGATGCTAGCTCGCATTCTAAGAGCCAAGTGGAGGAGGATGGCTGGGACCTTCAGCATTATGTACGTATACAATAACGATCTTACTATTTTCACTGTATCTACTCCCTCAACTATAACCAGAAGACCTCATGAGTAGGGTATTCTATTTTGACCTGTTCCAACGTAAATCTCCAGCTGTTTGCTAGAGGAAGGGATGATCACATTTCCAGCTGCCCAGATTGGAGGGGATCTCACTGCTTCTTACACAGACATGAACCAATCTTATTTTCCCCCTATTCACCTTTACTCCCAGAATATCTGGTGCCACCAACTACTGAGCCTTTGGGGGATTCTGAAGTATGTATCATGTAGATTCTCAGATATTCCACTGGTGGCTTAAGATTCATTTTTCTTATCTGTTGAAAGATATTGGCACTTTTATTTGAAGCTACCTTCCTCTCTTCCCATCTTAGAGATAAAAATGACATATAACATTGTGTAAATTTAAGATGTACAATATATTGATCTCATACACATATATTGAAAATGATTACCACAAACAACCTACTGACCTGCTAAATAGATAAAAAGAGACCTACTATTCACTGTTCTGGAAAGTTTTACAGCATGGAAAGTATGGCAGAAGACTGCTAATTGCCCTCAGATATTCATTCTCAGCTTCTCTCATAATATAACATGATCTTCAATTTGTAGATACCACAAGACCACCCAGAATAAGAATTAAATCTCAATCTCCCAGCTTTCCTTCCAGTTAGATGTGGTCAAATGACTAGGTTGTGAGTAAGATGAGTGGTCTTGCCCTGTCATTCCCCCACTTTGTTCTGCTGGCTGGAATGCAGATATAAGAAACCATTCCTAATGTGTGGCCCTCAAACACATAACCCAGAGAGTTTTCACCATCACACTGTATATCCTACCACTATTATTTTTGGTCTCTAAGGCCCATCAAACCTACAGTCCAACTAAGAACAGATATGAGAAAGGGGCAGAATAGATTCCAGATGACAACCTCCACAAAAGCTACCATGAAATCATCCCTACCCCTTGTCCTTGTTTCCTGGGCACTCACCGGCACGCCATGGGACATGAGGGTGTTGGGATTCATGAGGGTGACAAGTTGGTGCAGGAGGTCAGGCTGGCTATCAAAGAGCTCAGGTGTCAGCTTCTTCATCACTTCTTCCAAATGTTCTGCTGCAAGGGAGGGTACCCCATACCAGGTCTTTGGCTCACCCCTGTTCAAGTAGAAAGACACAGAATGGTCACATCCATGGCCTTGAGGGAGCCCACCCTAACTGCCTCCCTGGTTCCCCAGGGTCCCAGCTCACCAGTGGAGGTAGTTTATGGAGTAACTCCAGTGATCCTCAATATGCCAGCAAAAGGCTGAGAAGACCATGCCCACATAAAGCCAGGGCACCTTCATGCCAGAGATATCTGCATTGATGTGGCAGAGTACGGACTGCTCCAACACTGGCATCACATTCAGGTTCCAACCACTGGTGGCATATTCCTGTCAGGTCAGGTATTTGCAGAAAGAGGATGAGAGTCATGGTAAGGAACTGAGATCTCTAGTCCAAGGAACCTTAATTTGCAGGTCACAAACCTTTCTAAAACATATAAAAAGTATAGTTATCTCCTCCTTCCCGTTTCCAAAGACATACTCAAAATTTCAATTCCATTCAATTTCAGGGAGGTTTACAGATATACCCACCCATCAAAAATATTTTCGAGTTAAAAGATCCTGCTCTGGAACAAATGCACCCTTCCCTTGAGGCAGGCCTAGGTCCTCACTGCTTCCTGCACATATAGTCCCTGTCCCTGAACATTTCTTGTGAATGAAGCCAAGCACTCTGTCAGGTATTTCATGTATTGTCTCAATTATTGTAACAAATGTGTGAGGCAGATACTATCCCCATTCTACAGACAAGGAAATTGCCAACCTCATGGCTAGAGATGCCATGCCAGATACTAGGCTGTGCTCTTAATCACCATCATCTCCTCTACACCTCCCAGCACCCATGTAAAGCAGGCAGAATCATCCCCATCCTAAAGAGTTTAGTCTTTCGGGCACTAAATGACTTGCCTAAGCTCACACTGATATATCCGTGAGTCACCTACTCACCTCCTCCTCAGGGGTTAGGTGCCGCTTATTGTCACTAACAGGGAAACCGCTGCCAAATTCTTTGGAATGGATGTCAGCTCCATATTCAACAGTCACATCTTCCTCAATGCTATTCACCAGCCTCCAGAATTCCTTCTCCACGAGTTCTGTGGGCACCATCTGGGGAATAGGGCAGCAGATGACCGAGACTCATCATATCCTGGCCCGACTGACCCAGGAGAGCTGAGACCAACAGGCACCAACACCTACGACCCCAGTCCTCCATCACCTACGTGTACAGGCATGTTGAAGTAATCGGCTTTAAAGGAGTCAGCCATCTCGCCAAAGCTCTGCAGAGTGTATTCCCGGGTAGCCTGCTCAAAGCCAAAGGCTTCGGGGGGGCGCTTACACTCCTGAAACCCAAAGAACATGTCACCGAGGCAGAGGCAAAGAGGTGGAGAATTCTCAAAGGTGGAACTGAATATTGGGTAGGAATAGGGATGTGAAAGAGCCCTAGGTTTACACTCAGGGCCACTGACGGAGGCCTACTATAGAGTTCCACCTTTTTCTCCCACAACTTCAGCTAAGTTTTCTCATTCTTACAAGCACTCTCTACCAAGGTTTTGCCCTTCTCTTCCTTGAGGACTGCTAAACCATACACCCTGACTTAAATATGCTATTGTATGCTCTTCTGTCACCATTTCTTCCTCTTGAGTGAAAATGTGAATTTTATACAAGGTGCTCTGGAAAACATTTTTATGTCCAGACTAGAACAGGCCTGGGAAAATGGACAAACATTCAAGCATGCTGGAGGATGAAAAACGGAAGTACCAGTTTCTACAGTGTCAAACCATACACCATTCCTGTTCTTTAGACTACCTCAAAAGACAGGACATCGTTCTGCCTCACTATGCATGTATAGTCATGATTTTAAATGAGAGCTATATATATACCCCAGTCTATAAACTGTTAGTACTCAAATTCCTCCCTAATGGGACCTCCATTAACTACCAATATTATCACGCATTGCCTTGGTTTTTGTTCCTCATTTCTGTGTGTACATGTGTACACCTGGTTTCTACGACTAGTAGAATCAAATCCCTAAGTCAAAGCAAAAAACTATCAACATATGCTCTCCAGAAATCCAAAGAGAAATGCAGATGAGCACCCAGAATTTGGATGAAACTAGAAAGCTCATGAAACAGACCTTCCCAGGCCTCTTTATCCTGCTTTAGCTGCTCTCCTTGTTGCCTCTCTTACACTAGGTAAATTCTCCCTTTGCGTCAATACTCCCTGTGAGTACACATTTTACTCCTGCATTCCTCTCACCCCAAGTCTGGAACACCTGACCACTCCTTCCAATTAAAGCCTACATCACTGCAAACCAATCTAATTAAAACAATATAGACAGAAAATAAGTGAACTTTATGCCCCTATTGGACCTGACAAAAAAAAAATCATCCACAGATAAATATAGAAAAATAATTATGGAGTAATAAATGGAAATATGCAATAAGGTCCCAAATTTGTTCAAGATAATTATATAGATGCAGCATCAACAAAAAAATGAGCAGTAAATACACCTGATCATTTACAGACTATTTACCTGGTTGTCTCTAAGTGGTGAGATGCTAAGAAATTTGTTTAAGCTTTCTCTAAAAAAATGAAGCAACAAAAAAGCCACCCTAATATAAAAGCCTTGGAAACTGGGGCCTCCCTGGTAGCACAGGGGTTAAAGTCTCAGTGCTATCAAGCAATCGCCAGCCACTGAGGCCTGAATTCGGTCCCTGGCCAGGGAGCTGACCCACATGGTAGAGCAGACCTCTCCTGTCTCACCCGCTGCTCCCTTCAGCAATGTACTTCAGTAGAGCCACTTGTTCTGTTCCCTGCCCCGTCTCTGGTGAATCCTCTCACACCCCTGCACCTCTGGCCTAGACCCCAGTTCTTGTATACATACATAAACAAAAGTAAATCTTAAAAAAACCAGAAAACTTGGAAGCTGAAAAAACAGTATTTTCTTTTTTTAAAAAAATTTTTAATATCTTTTTTATTATCATATTTGAGGAAAAGTCAAGTTTGTATTTTCTTCATATTCCTATCCTCTAAATCTCATTCCTGACACCTCCCCAGATTACTACCTTTATTTTCCTCCTCTGAACTTTTACACCTCAGAGTTCCTAACATACAATTTAGCAACCGATTATACATCACCACAGTCTGTTTCATGACTCTCACCTCACCAGGTAGTGGAAGACTTCCCAAAGGACACAAGCAAAGCCTGAGTCTCCTCTTTCTCCCAAAGCTCTGCCCAGCCTAGTCACATCACAGGGATCCAAGACATATGACGGTGGCTCAGCTAGAAGGTTACTCTCAATAAGGCTTGATGAAGGGAGGGAAGGACTGGGACTGGGAAGGTCTTACCGCCATAACACACTTCGGGCACCGCCAAACACCCTTGGGAATCTCAGGCAGAGGAGGCAGCAGGCAGAAGATGTGGTAGTTGTCATCACAGTCATCACACAGCAAGAGCTTGTCATCCTCATCCCCTCGAGAACACATCCGGCATACATATGACTCAATCTGCCAGGGGAGGGAGGCAAAAGTTCATCAACCAAAGTCCTATCCAGTCTTCAAACATCAGGCCCCTCCAGAGAGTACCCTAGTCCACAGAGCTCTCCATTTGAAACTTGCTGTGTGCGCTGGCTGAATCATTCATGGCCCTGTACAGGCTAGTCATGGCAGGTCTGGAGTTTAACTAGATGCACATATCTCAAGATAAACTGGTAGCGGTATTAAAGCCGTCTTCATCATTCACTTGTTTCCCCATTTGGATTCATTCAATAAACACTAAACACTACGGGTTCAACAATATGCTGAACTTTGTGGCACAGTGACAAAAGCTATCCACCGTCTAAATGGTATACAGTACTCCTGACACACATACATAAAAACTTCAGGGCAGTGTAGAAACTGGTCCATAAGGAGAACTGTGGGAGCCTAGTGAAGGAGGCACTCAAATCAGCTGGGAATTAAGAGAGATAGGCTTGAGAAAGAGTTTTATTGAAAAGGCGATACTTGAAAGAGCACAAAGGACTATGGTGATGGTTCACTGGGTGGTGGGAATTTTACAGGGAATACACAATGATGTAAAAGATATAAATTAAAAATATATATATATTTTTTTTTAAAAAGAAAAGGTGATACTTGAAACTGACTGAAATAAATCTGAAGGCAAACTGAAGTCTGGCAATGGGGTGAAGCAGAGGCAGAAACTCTACCAGGCAGAAGAAATAACATGTGCAAAGGATAGGAGAGAAAGCATGGTCTGTCTCAGAAAAAGAAATGAACACACCTACAAGTAGGTCAGTGTGGCTACAGCAGAGAAGTGAGGTGGGCAGCGCTGGGGCAAGAGGCCACAGGTCAGCAAGGACTGGATAATGCATGGTAATAAGTAGCTTAGCCTTTATCCTGAAGCAATGGAGAGGGATTATCCTCTGGACCCTTCCAGCACTTATGGTGACAGTACTTGATCACCCTTTCTTGTTCCTTGTTCCAGGTGAGTTGGCCTTGTTATCCCTTAAGTGGGCTACCTGGGGACAGGGCCCACCCAAGCCTACTTTTCTGTTTAATGCAACCTGGTCCAGTGCTGTGCTGGAGAAATGTTGAAGGGGTGAGAAGTACAGTATTGGGAAGTCAGGATTGGGGTCTTACAAACTGGGCATTGCTGTGGTTCCTCCGCAGCCTCATGGTCATCTTGGTACAGGGCTCTGGGCTGTGACTCAGCTCCTCCTTGCTCTCCAGGAAGGTCTTGGGTGAGGCTGACTCCATCTTCACATCCCCACCTGACTCCTCCTTCACCACTACAGTGGGGGGACACTCAGGCCCTTCCTTATCTAAGAAAGAGAACAGAGATTCTAAAGAACAGTTCGGGAACAGTCAGGACCCCATCTCCTCCCCCAAGATGAGGCCATCTTTCACACTGCCCCAGCCTGTCAGGTCTCACCTTTCTTCCGCAGAGTCTTATCCTTAGCCATGAGGCCCAGGCCCATCATCTTGGGGCCTGCCCCATAGATTTGTAGCTTCTTCAGCTCTGGGTTCTTTTCAATGTCTTCCTCCGTAGGTTCCGGCTGGGAGAAAAGAAGAAAATGTATCAAGACTGCTATCGGGGGTAGAGAGCCACATCCAAAAAGAAAAATAACTTTGACTATATGTCACCTGAGAGCCTGCCACGGGCTGAGGCATAGGTGGGCCAGAACTGCTTTTTGGAAACTAGGGGCAAGTAAGATGCCTCCTCACCCCTCTCTTGGAAAGAAATTAAGACAGGATCTCAGTATTCCCAATTGTAAAATGAGAATGTTGACTCCTACCTTACAATTACAAGAGGATTTGGGGACTAACATGTATGAAGAAATCTAACAAGTGTTTGGCACTACCAATAAATGGCAATGACTAATAACGATCTGCTAAATTTATGCTTCATTGAGCCCAGGGACAGTAACTGTCTTCTTCTGTTATATCTCCAGTACCTAACTAGGAGACAGGTATAAGGAGAAAGAAGAATTCTACTTTGAACAGAGTGAGTCAAGAACAAGGTAGGCAAAAAAAGCAAAGAAAAGCTACTGCGTGAACAGATCAAGACCCAGCTTCTAAGTTCATCTGAGAGCAAAGAGTGAAAGTAAAGCCAGAAAGAGGCACACTATTGCTAAAGAGAACCAAGGGAAAGGAGAGTAGAATGCAGAATGCAGCCTTGGCCAGAAGAACGGTGAAGATTCTATCCCTAAAGCTCTAATTTAGAAGGGAAGTACTCACATCAGGCTGCAGTCTCTTGGCCCGCCGGCCGTAGCTGTTGAACTTGGAAGGCTGCACAGACTGCCGAAGGGGAATGCTGTGGGGTTTGTATTCCTTGTCTTTCTCTTCATTATCAAATGGACGTGTATTGCACTGCTGGAGACAGGTAAGGCGTAAGAGCCAAGGCATGGGGTCCTAACCCCCAACAGCAAGGATATACCTCTAGCCTCACTCAATGGCAAAACCACCCCCTGAACCACACCAACAGGTCCCAGTCAACTGGTCTTTACCACTAACACCAGCACACAAACTGAAAATTATTTTTATGCCTTTGCTTACCCCATTCCTCCTTCCAACTACTTTCCCAACTAAATCAGACTTCATCTCTTCTCAGACCTCTCCATCCCAAAAGATCTCTCCTTCCTTTTAATTCCTCCATCAGTTAAAATTTCATCACCTAACAGAGTAGGCTAGCCCTGTGAGTACTTCTAGGACCTCTCATCTGGGCAGGGTGGGAAGAGAATAAACACCACTAAAAGGATGGAATCTGGTTCCCAGGTCTCCAGTCCACTGAACCAGTTCCATTGAGAGCAGGTGTGGAAATCAGCATCTGGGGGAAAACCCGAGTCTGGCATTCTTACCACTAGGTTGGCTCCAGACTGGTACATCTCATAGGGATAAACGATGCGTTCATAATGGGAGCGTAGCAGGGAGCCAATGTTTTTGCCTGGTGGGTAGTTGAGGCGCTGGGCTACACGGGCCCACCGACGGTCTTTACAGATGGATTCATAGCCACCTTCTTCCACCACAATCTGCAAGAAGTGGGAAGGAACATGGATGCTTTGTGTGTATATACATGAGGAAGCAGACCTGTAGAAAGGGCAATGAGGACAACTCCAGTCCCTCATTCATTGGGGGCTACCCCCACCTCCCACTACCACCACTCAGGCTCAAATTGCAGCAAGAGATGCCAAGAAGTTCTAAAGACAGCTTGTGTGCTACCAGGCTGTGCCCTTTCTATTGCAGACTAGAGGTTCAATATCTAAGCCAAGGAAGCCCCCAGAATTTAAGGAATATTAGGGAGTGAGGTGGGTAGAGTTTAAGAAAAACCTGTTCTTACTTTGCTGAGGCTGTAGAGGTCCAAAATCCGCCGTTCTACATTGGGAATCTTTAAGGAGGAGCCCTGGATTTCCCAGAATTTGGCAATCTGGTCCAAGTAGTTCAGTTTCACTCTGGTCTGGGCCTAGAGAAGATATGGCTCAAAGAAGCTGGCCTTCCCCTCCACCTGACCCTGTCCTTCTGGCCTAATCTTAGGGGAGGAGAAAGGATATGAGCAGCCCACTATCAGGGGCTCTCCCAATAAACTGGGTTCCAAACTCTCGAGGCAGTGTTTAGCCCACCTCTCACCTCTGTCACCTTCTAGCCAACAGGATAAGCCCTAGGTCCCCACAACAATGAAAGCTTTACTTATACTCTCTCTCAATCTCTCCAACAGGGTTGTGTATCATCTTTTAGAGAGAGCCTGTTTCCTAAAGTCACACAGCAGGTAGCAAGAGATTGGAGGTGAAAGAAGTTTCAGCTTTTCCTCTGCCACGGATTCGCTGTATAGACTTGAACAAATCAGTTCTAATCTCTGGAACCTGTTTTCTGATTCCAAAAAGGGGATAAAATAACTGCCTAGTCCACTTAGCCCAGAAGGGTAGATTTACGAGAGGAACAATGTAGGCCTGCTGGAAACTCCAGGGTGGTCTATCTGATCTTGGGCATGTTTCAGAGAATACAGGCGCCAAAAGACCACATTCATCTCATATGCATATGAAACCTGTTCTATGATAGCTGAAGTGTGAGTGTACATGCTAGTGACACAACAGTCTAAAGAACTAAGAGATGGTATACCAAAAGAGCACTGCACCAAGCCAACTCAGGAGCCAATGCAGGCCAGAAATCTTAGGAACAAAGCACGTACCATGTTTCTCTGGAATTTCAGTGACTCAAGTGACTTCAGTGACCCATGAAGGGCTCGACAAGGCCCCAACTCTACAACTACCACACCCCGGTCAGAGGGTCTAGTTCTCAGAACTAGATATTCATTACCATTCACTACTTGCTCTGATCCCTTTAGGGGGAAGGGACAATTTTTTCCATCTTATAGACAAGGAAAATTAAGGTCTACTTGTACAAAGAAATAACGTATGGCTCCTTAGCTGTGAGAACCCATAAGGGGACAGGAACCTTACTGCTTCCACAACTCTTTAGCTTTCCAACCATGGTGTCATCCCTGCTCCTCCTCCTCATTAGCCAACACCATCTCTAGATTATCTCTAACAAACCTGCCCCCGTCCCATGATAGGTGATACCTTGCCCCAGATGCACTCCCAAAACCTTGGTCATATTCATTTCTTTAAGGAATTTGTACCTCTAGAGATGATTTTTGCTTGGACCAGAACAGCACCTAGATGAACTCTAGAACAGTGGTTCTTCAATGAGGGGCAATTTTGCCTCCAAGTGGATTTAGCAATGCCTTTCTGGCTACCCTAACTGGGAAAGGGTACTACTGGCAATTAATGATGCTGATATTCTACAATGCACAGGGTACTACGGCATGAGGAAAAGTTATATAATGCAACATGTCAAAAGTGCCAAGGCTGAGGAACTGTGGTATAGACGACAACTAAGTTTTTAGGCTGGGGTGTTCAGTTGGGCCTAACACTCCCCCGCTGCCCCTGGATATCTAGTAAGACTTGCAGATACATAACAATGAGGCAGAGGGGGTGGTGGCATACTTCTAACCTACATCTTCCATGGGCAACTCCAGGTCCTTACCTAGACCTGGCTTCAGGGTACCTGCTCTCAGTACTTAGGGGCATTCTCAAGTCCTTAGTAGAGAACCTCACCTATCCACGCAAAGGGCCTGGACTTCCTGTATAGAACAAAAGGGACAGGGGAAGTCTACCTTCCTGATTCCCCTGTCCAACTTTGTAATCAACTCACCCAACACATAGGCCAGAGTTCTTGTGTTGTTCCCACCCATCCACCTCACCTCCCACCTTACCAACCACCATGGCAGGAAGGTAGGAAGCACAGGGTAGTGGATGAATTAGATAGATGAGGTCACATTCAATTGAACAAACAAGAAAAGGTCTTAGCAAGTCCCACATTTTCCTTTTGTTGATCTAGGTAAGGCAGGTCAGTTGACAGGAACTTTAGCAGTAGTAAACCTTTGTGGGAAAGGGACATCCTCAGCCTTTGCTAAATGCCCCCAAGATCTTGGTTATATTCAAAATTCTAAAGCTTCTTCTATGTGCTTTATGCAATTTCATAGAAGAAAGAATAAAGGCCTATTATGGTAAAGTACCTTAGCCAGAGAAGGTATGAGGGAAGTGGGATCAGAGCTCAGGTATCCATTCTCCCAACCCCGCCACCAGCTGCTAGTCTTCTCACCTCTAGTTCATTCAGCCTCTGGATCCGGGGAGTAAACCTGAAGTTGTCCACTTCTACAGCAAAGGGGGGCTGCCAGTCCTGAATGGGTACAGAGGGGAAAGAAGGCTGGGTTATTCCAGCATGTACAAGACCAGAGGGCACCAAAAGCAACTCAGTACCCCTACTCACTCCTTCCCAGACTTCCAGCCACCCCAGGTCTCTTAACTTAGCAAACACCCAATCCATCACCCCTCACACAGAACTACAATAGAGCCTTGGCAGCGCCTTAAGTCCATACCCAAGCACGTGCCCTGGGAAATTTCTCATATTAAATCTTTCCCAACAGCAAGTAATGAAGATGGGACCAAAACAGCTGACCCTAAATTCTCTGTAAACCCACACAAAATCTCATTCCCTAGGCATGTGCTGTAGGACACAGCCTGGGAGTACTAGAAAGCACACAGGATATGGAGTCAGAAGGCCTGGGTTCATGTTCTAGCCCCACTACTTACTAGCTATTGGGATTTTACCTTCTTGAACCTGTTTTCACATCTGTAAGGTGGGAATATGAATTACTGACCGGGCTTTCTCACAAGGCTAATATGGAAAGTTAAGGTGGTTTTCAAATAAAAATGTTATTTAAAGGAATCATCATTTAGATTTCACATCTAAGGCTGACCCATCACCCAATACAAATGCAGGGTAGCTCAGCTCCAATTCTGGCAGGATTTAAAGGTGTGGCCTTTTAATGTCTTCAGTTTAAAGGGCCTGAGACAGGCACTGCAGAAAGAGCAAGGAGCTGGGAGCACTCATCCAGTCTAGAAGGCTTGACTGTGGGTCATCTCTCAGCCACCTGCCAAGTGTACAGGAGGATGCAGGGGATAAAGTCTGGGTGGGTAAGTGCTGGGATACTTGACTGTGGCAGCAAATAGGAGGATTTGGGGAAGAGGAGGAAGTCAGGGAAAAATGAAAGTAGAGGAGATGCTGCCCTGAAAATTTGGAACTTGTTCTGTCCTACCCAAAGGGTACCTTGTGAAGAGCCCCTTCCCCAATGTCCTCTCCTCTAAAACCTCCCACACAGTTGTCTCCTTCCCGGAGCCTAGATTCCTACTGGGGTGGTTAAAAAAAAAAAAAAAAAAGCCAACAGTAACCTAGACCAATGCCCTCACTTTACGAATGGGCAAAGTGAGGCTCAGAGAAGAAATACTTTTTTTTTCAAAATTGCATGCTTTGTTAGTGGTGGAACTAAGACTAGAATCTCTAACTTCTAACCTCCAGCCCAAGGCTCTTTGCACAACACCAGGTGACCAGTGCTCATACATACATGTGTACATACAGAAGGGGCACAGTAAAAGAGAAGAAAAAAGCTGTGGCCTCTTTTGTTTGCACTTTTAGGAAGGGAGCCAAAGGACTCCTTTTGCACACACATACTCCTCCCTTCCCCATTCCCAGCAGCAGCAGATAGCAAACACTTGAGGTTCGATGAAATTGCTCTCCCTGCACTCCCCAAACCCTCTCCTGCCCAAAAAGTAGCTAAAATGGTATTATTCAAGCCCAGGCAAGATCCCCATGCCCTCTTGTCTCCCATCAGGAGAGCACACCTCTTAGGGCACTTAACCCAGGTAGAATGATGCTCAAATCCAGAACTCCAGGCATCCATCTGTCCTGCTGATTCAAGTTCTGTAACAAGTACAACATCAAGCAACCTAACAGGAAACGGCAGAGCCAGAATCCTAGCACGAGAGCTGTGAATGCAACAGAAAGCTGTGCAAAGTCCAGCAAACCCTTCTGCCTTATTCTCCCTGGGACTTACAAGCTTCCCCATCCCGTCTTCAGTCCTGTATACCTGTGTGCCAAATACTCACTTTGTCACTATTATCAGGATGGTGATAAAAAGGTGGGTTACGTGATGAGAAAGCAAGGCCCTTACAAGCTTCCCTGGCTTCTCCAGGGTACCAACACTCTCCCACTCACCTTCCCCAACATTAGCAATCACCTGTCTTAGCAATTCAGAAGCTGATGCACTTCCTCAGCTAAAACTCCAATTTCCTAGCTCCCACCCATAGGCATATACCCCCACCCTGGGTCCAAGCATCTCTTGAGTAAGTACTTCAAATCCCATCCAAAAGGCTCAGCGGCCTAAAGGGAGCCTAGGAGCAACTCCACAGGAGGAAAAACAGAACAAAACCAGAGACCCAGGTCTCTTGGACTGGAGGAAAGCACACTGTTGGTGAAGAGACGCATAACAAAGGATAAGCTCCCACAAGACACACCCCCCCAAGGGGCATGTCACTTCCCCCCTCCTTAGTCCTCCAAAAGAGGGTAACAACACCTGTACAAGGCCAGCCTGTTCAGATAGGTACAAGACAGAAAAATGGAAATTCAGGCCTCAACTAGCAAGCCCCTATGTCAGTTACGCCTCTTTCTCATAGGCCTGCTGGACCACTTCAGGGAGTGCCCCCTTGAGGCTGCCCAGGACTCCAGCCTCACCCTTTCACTAGCCTTCCTGAGCTTTCTACTCGCTGTCACTCCCTCACCATGGACAAGGATACCTCAGAGATCTGTGGCCAGGTTCCAACAAGGAAGAAATTAGCTTACCCAACACTTCCCAGAGGATCCATTTGAAACCAGCCTAGATCTGTGACTGAGCACCAGAAAGCACCGAGTTGAGTAAGGAGGTCTGTGGTGCCCTCCTCAGGTGGGAGTGAAATATCCCATCTCCTTTCAACGAGGAGACACGCACTCAAAAAACACGCTGTTCCACCCAAACTTAATTCCAGATCTTAGAATCCAAAGTGGCAACTAAACAACACATATCAATTGTCCTCCATGCCAGCAAGGCGGCAGCCTAGCCCTTGGGGGACTTCTCCTGGCCTGAAGCCAGACCTAGGAACAAAGATATGTATGCCCTTTTGTTGGTGACCTCTGGGAATCAAATGTTCTAAAAGGGGCAGACTTCCAAAGCTCCGATCTGTTTGTGGGAGTCCAAAAATGCCCCATCCTCTAGGATTTCCTACATCCTGGGATACAGCAGAGTAGAAATCTTCTGAAAAGGATTCCTACCCACCCCCAAGATGACCTGTCCAAGCCTCTTGATAGAAGTGGGTGGGGGGTGGGTAGGAAGTGGGGGGCATTGATGTGCAGGAAAGGTCCTGACATTGTGTTCAACAAGGAAAAGAGAACACCTCCCTGAACCGATCTCAGGCGAGCCAGACAGACTGATTTCCTGACAGATATTCCAGGCCAGCATATTCTCATAGATAGAGTAGCCTGGCAGGGTGTGTGTAAATATGAGTCAACCCACACAGGGGCAAACTAATGACCACATCAAAAAACCTTCAGTCGCAATAATTACCACTTATCTAATGCCTACGACACCGATGCCAGTTTAATTCAATTCTCGAAAGAACCATCCATGAGACCCATTTCATGGGCTCAGAGAGATTACCTTACTTATCCAAGGTCACACAGCTGGTAAGCTGCAGAGTAGAATTTTGAACTCAGGTATGTCTCCTTTCAGAGTTGTGATCTTCCCACTAACCCCACGGCTGCCTCTCCCTTTATACATTGGGAGAAAAACCTTTGATGAAACCTTGACCTGGGAGGTAACTAAGAGATGTGCTTGGTACCTCTCCGGAACTCTCCCCTGCCCACCAAGCATCCCTATCCCGAACCTTAACAGGATGATTCTGAAGGGCGGGGTAGGAGTGGGGGTGGCTCTCTGATTCCAGGTCAAACGGGGACCTCACTCCACGAGAGAACCCTTGGCCCCAACACCCTTTCTCCGGCCCGCGCCACAGTCACAACGGTCCCAGCCGCCCAATCTCCCCACACCTCACTCTCCCCTCCACCCCAACTTCTCCACCCCTTCCAACCCTAGTTCTGCATCCCCGTCCTCGCTACCGAAGACCACCGGCCCCAGGCCTTACCGCAGGTGGGCGGATCTTGCAAATGCCCGACTTCTCCGCGATGGGTCTGATTTTCGCGATGTAGCCAAGAGGGTCTCGGAACTCGGCCCAGCTAGGCTCGAACACCGGGCACTCCGGCGGCGGAAGGAAGTCGTCGGAGCCCGGCTCCATGGTGGGCCCTAGGACTGGAGAGCTCGGACCGCCCTTAAGGACTCATGGCGGCCGCCGCTGTGTGAAGCCGAGACACTGCTCGGAGACTAGGCCCTAAGCGGAGCGGCCGCCGCCCGCCGAGGGCCTAGGGGGCGTGTGGCTGCCGCGCTCTGAAAGGCTCAGGCTGACGCTACTACTACCGCTTCTTCGTCCTGCTCCGTTTTTTCCAAAATCTGCCGCTGCCTCCCAACTACTGCAGTCTCCACCACCACCACAGTTACCTCCCAACCGCCGGGGCCTTCACCGCCGCCGCCGCCATCTTGGTTTGTCAGCGTCTCCCCCCCCCCTCCTCACCACAACAAACCGAATCCCTCCGCGGTGTGTCCCTCCGAGCCTCGTACACCTCGCCTGACGCTAAGCCTAGGAAGCCTTCATTCCGTAGGGACCGAGCTGAATCGGCTGGCGTGGGTTCCCTGTTTGGAAGCGGGAACTCAAAGTACTTCCCAGACTGAGAGAAAATAGTCCACCTCAGCGGCGGAGGAACAAGGTTGTAATAAAATACCGGATCCTTTTTCCGGATGGACCGGGGTTGCACGTTTAAAGGCCAGTGGTGCGCATGCGCGTTATGGAGAGAGACCGGAAGAGGAGCTGGCGTTGTTGGGTGGTGAGCCTAAGCTGACACCCCTTCGATGACCTCACCTCTGGCGCGAGCCCCGCCCCAACAGCCACTCCTCCCGCGTCTTTCCGGTGCGGGCCAAGGAAGACGGATTCGGGTCCCTGATTGCGAGGGGCCCTTTCTGCTGGCTCTCAGGTGTTGGGAGTCGTATTGGGCTCTCTTCTCTAAGCGCTGATACAACTGGGACTTTGAAAGAAGGCAGGCAGGAGGGTGCTTACTCCCCTCGAATTATGGGTTTTTAGAATCCAGAGTCCCAGGAAGAGGAAGGAAATATTTATTTCGCCCAAGATTATGCGTAGAGGTCTCCCAGATGGGGCTTCCGTCCTTAACCCTCACAGAATCATTGTCAAACAGCATTTTAATGAACACTTTCCACTCTTCTGTATGCACTTTCACCGTGTGCACATTTTTGGCATGTAGTCCTACAAATTAAACCTGAGTGTGTGTGTGTATAAATATATGTATATTAAATATATTATGTATATTAAATATAAGATATATATATTAACTATTGGATGTTTAACAGCAGCTTATTTATTAGCTTTCCGGTGCCTGTCATATGAATCACCTCTGTTTGCCCATTTGTGAGCCTGCCTTGTACTTATCAAACGTGTATACATGGATTTATTTGTGCATAGTCCCCGTCATGCATTTGAGTATCTACTATGTATACAGCTATTGTGATGTACAGATTCTAAATAGGTTTATTGCAACAATGAATGAAATCAAGCCAGTATCTGGCATCAGCCACCTACTGCATTTGAGGATTATCTATGTTATTCATCAGTTGCAGGCCTACTGCATACAGTTTAGACACCTACTGTGCACATAATAGAGTATTTGTGTACATGCTGAATTAAGTGCTTATTCTGTGTTCTCCCATCAGACTGTAACTTCCTTAAGGGCAGGGACCTTGTGGCTTATACATCCATAGCGCTTAGCATAGTAAGCAGTAAGCTGATGTTGCATAGACAAAAGTACATGTATATTTTTTAGCAGCTTTAGCGTATAGTGGCTGAAAATAATGTATACTCTTTGCAGACATTTCCTGTGTATATTAAGCATCTGCTATAAGTTTGAATATGTTTCAAGGGGATGGAGAGTGTCATTCCTTCATTCAGTTAACTGTTCCTCATCACATACTGTGTCCCAGTCAGGTACATCATTCTGCTTACTTTAGGACTAAGCTGAGGACATCCTTTCTGAGGGAATGGAGCACACGGGTATGAGCTCACACCCTGGGGGGAGGGCAGAAAGGTCTGACTTCTAGTCCTACCAGCTCTGTCACTTTCTAGTTATGTGACCTTGGGCATGTCCAAACTTCTGAAACTGAAATGAGGATCATAATACCTACCTTGCAGAATTGTTGTACAGTACCTGGAGCATAGCAGCCCCTCAGAATCTTTTACTTTTTTAAGAGTCGACAACCAGTATGTCAAAACTCATTAAGAGTTTGCCAGGCATTGTGCCAGTGAGCTCATATTTTTTTAATCACCTCAATCCTTAAATTACCTTTAATGTTTGGAATTTTTATTCCCATTTGGCTTGTGAGGAAATTTGTCCCTAGAACTGTAAATAGTGACATCTTTCTAGTTTTCTAGGTATCAAAGGAGGTCTTCATCCCTCTCCCTTAGAAACACAGGTGAATGGACCAACTGAACAACTATCCGAACAGGAAACAAAGCCAGGCAAGGTGATGCTAACAACAGTAAAATCACTAGCGTCTCACATGTGTATCTGACAGCCCACACAGCGCTTTCATATCAATTATTTCCTTTAATCTTTGTAACAGTCATGGGAAAGATGTAGGTTGATCTTCCCATTCTGTAGATGAGAAACCAAGCTCCAGAAAGATTAATTTGCCCAGCTGTTACACAGGAAGTTGTTGGCTCCTGTTCAAATGTTCCTTTTGTAATCTGTCCTCACCAGGAATGGAACTGGGTAGAAAAAGGGTGAGGAGAATGAAAGTGGGAGAATATGCCTAGGCTGAAGGAAATTTGGTATTTCCATCTGGACGCAGCTTAACGAAAAGCAAAGAGCATGAATCAAAAGTCAGGGGACCAGTTTAGGAACTCAGCTCAGCCAAGACTTCCCATAGCCTTCTCTGAGGTCCTTAGCCCAGACACCTAAGAAAAAATGGAAGGGGAAATGGGAATAGCATAGAGTCTTTGAAGTCAGTCAGAACCAATGCATTCACAAATATTTATTAAATTCCTACTATGCACCAGGTATTGTTCTGGGCGCTGGGAATATATGGTGACCAAGAGAGACATGGTCCCTGCTTTCTTAAAGCTGACATTCACCCACTGTTATCTGCCAAGTATCTCAATCTCCCCAAGCCTTGATTTTCTTTTCATTTACCCAATGAGGTTAAATAATGCCTTCCACACAGGGTTGCTATGTAGAGATAACGATCACTACCATGCATCAAGGGCCAAGCGCTATGAAGTAGGTCTTATTACCCCTTTTTAAAAGATGAGGAGATTGAAGCTCAGAGAAGTAGAAACTTACCCAAGTCACATGGTTATGTGGGAAAGCCAGAATTCAAACTTAGGTCTGTCTGAGTGCCTGTAATAGTCTTAGATGGTGCCCTGCCTGCCACTTTCCTGAGTAGTCAGGAAACAGATTCCCTTGGGTCTTGCTAGGGACCAACCTAATTCTGCACACTGAAGAGTTAAAAAATGGGAAGCACCAGGAAGTTCACTCCAGACGAAGGACTAGCTTGGCTCACCCACCCAAGCTGAGAAGAGGGTCTGGCATGAAGCTGATGCTGAGCCATGACTGGAAGAATTGGCTGGACTCCTGACCACACTCACCCCATCCATGTTTTCTGGAAGAACTGGATGAGAGTAACTTTATATCTCGCTTGTTCAATTTGTAAAATAGGGTCTCTACCAGTTCTAAAATAGGTATGAGCTGTGAGATCTAACTCCTAAATTGTTCTGGAATCTATCCCTTCCCCCCACCCTGCCATTTTCTAATATATTCCCTGCAATAGCCAATTACTAACTCTAGCCTGGGTTTAAAAAGCATCCTCAAGATATCAAGGTATCTGCACAAATCGATGGTTATATGTATACATATACATAAGTATATAGAAAGAAATAGATCATACTATGACAATGAAATGATATATTCAAAATAATGATAATCCCGAATAAATTATGATGGTGGTAGATTATAACTCATTGAGCAAAACAAAAATCTCTTAACTTCACACTGATATAAATAAATAAGGGAAAAGGGAAAGTTCTCCTTTAAAAGAATGATGAAGTTAGAAAATCATCAATAAAAGATCAACCTTTTCCTAAATGAAAAGAGCAAACTCTTAAAATATAGCTATAACATTTAGTACCCAAATCTTGGTTCCTAAATGCCATTCTCCAGTAAATAAAAACCAAGACTTCTTAGAAAATGCTGATTCCAGAGCCGGGGCAGCAGAAGTACAATATGGGCCTGGAGCATCTGGCAGTGCCAGAAAACAAAGCAGTGCTCAAAGAACCATGGAGCTCCACCCAAAGGACACAGCAGCCAGCTCAGAGGTTTCTGCTGGCTGACCTGGGACATATGGAACATCAAAGATATTAATGAGTTATATAGAACTCACTGGATAAGACAGACAACCATGAGTTCATGAGGCTATACATGAATGAATGTAAGTGAAGGGAAAGTTCTCCCTTATAGTGGAAAGCCAACTAGCATGTGTCAAAAGAACGATGCCATTTAGAAATCCCCATTTGGCCACCTGGAGAATCATCCATGAGTGCTAAAACTGGTGGGTGAAAGTTTGAGGAGTTATAGGATATTTACAGCAGTCCCTCTTTATCCATGAGGGATATGGTTGAAAACCCCCAGTGGATACCTAAAATTGCAAATGGTACTGAACCCTCTATATACTGTGGGTTTTATCTTCACATACCTACCTGTGATAAAGTTGAACTTATAAATTAGGCACAGTAAAAGATGAACAATACTAACAATAAAATAGAATAATTGTAACAATACATAATGCAATAAAAGTCATGTGGATGTGGCCCTCTCCCTCAAAATATCTTCTTCTAAGTAGTATTTTTGGGCTGTGGTTGACAGTGGTAACTGAAACCACAGATAAGGGGGGACTACTGTACATAATTTCAATGTATTGCTCCACAAGGCACTCCCAAACTACAAAAGGAAAAACAGTAATCTTACAATGGAGGCACTGTGTAGCCCAATGTATCACCTGGTTTTATTCTGGGTCCCCCTAAGGCAGGGGTGAGATAGCCCATGAGCAAGAGGAATGAGGATATGTGCACTGCCCTTATTGATGCTCTGAGCTATGCCGTGCCCAATGCCAGGGCTGCCCTCTCCCACTCCTTTCTTACTATTCCACTAGCATCACAGCTTTGTACACCTGCAGCATGTTGCAAATACTGCTCCCTCTGACAAATGCCCCTCTTTACCAGGCTCATTCTTACTCACCTTTCAAGACCTAGCTAAAACTCCCAAGTTGAATTTTCCCCTTCTTTGCACCCCCTACTATGCTATGCTTCCTTCTAGGCCTGTACTTCTTAATATATAGTACTGACATTATCCCTGCCAGGCTGTCCATTCCTGAAGGTCTTGTCCCGCACTGTCCACTGTGGTGACCATGTGACTTATTTAAATTTAAAAATGTAGGCCCTCAGTCACACTAGCCACATTTCAAGTACTCAATAGCCAATTAAGTAAGTCAACCAATGCAATGTGGCTAGAGGGTTACTATATTAGACAACACAGATATAGAACATTTCTATCATCACAGAAAAAGACCTATGGGATCATACTGCTCAAGGTCAAAGATAAGAACTCTGTGAATTTCTTGGACCTTTGGCCTGTGTTATGTGTTGTCCCTCCCACCCACATCCCCAAAGAGATTGGTTATATAACCTTTGAAATGATGTCAGTCAACGGGCTTCTTGTCTTCAGGTTCCTCAAAGAAATGGGGAGGTGAGGAGCTGTGCTTTCCCTCCCCAGCCTGGAAGGGGAGCCTCCTGGGAGAGGGGAGGTTGGGGCAGAGATGGCCCATTGCAGGGACTGCAATGAGGAGGAAAGCTCAGGAAAGAGATGGGGCTGGAAGCATGAGGAGGTTCCAAAGAGTACACAGGTTACATCAACCAATAAATCAACCAATGCAAAGATACCTTAGTCTAAGATTTAGCTTAGAAAGACTAATCAACCATTCATTCATTCAAATCAACAAACATTTTAGTGTCATTGGTGCTGTGTCAAGCATTGTGCTGGGCAATGCTCTGAACAGAGATGATTCAGACCATTGTCACCAGCAAGCTACTTATGGCCTGGTGGGGAAGATAGATTATGGCATGAAAGACCTCAGAGAATGTGACAAAAGGCACATTTTTGACAGATGAGTCCTCTAAGTCCATCAGTATCAGGGATGTTGGAGGGGGGGGTACCTCTGGGCACGGGGGGAGGCGCAGATAAAATGCTGAGGTTAGAAATTTACACAGAGGCCTTTTCAGGGAATAGTGAGTGGATGGTCCAAGTGTGGGTGAGGAATGAGAGTTAAGACTACAGAGATTGTCTGGGATCACATATTGGAGGACCTCCAATGTCAAGACAAGGAGTTTGCACTTGATTCTGTAGGTGGCTAGGAACAGTTCACTGTGTGTCTAGCAGGAGGTAGGTATTTCACATGTATCTATTAATAGATTCCCTGTAAGATATTACAGGTGAAAGATGGGCTATATAATTTGCCAAAAGCAACACAGTCAAATCTGTGACGGAGCTGGGATTTGAGTACTAGAAGCCGAACAAAACCAGCGTTGAATAAAAGGTGGGAGAAGGGAGAACAACCAAAAGGCAGTCCAGTTTGGTCTGCCAAGGAAGGAACCAAAAAGATGCTAATTGGACTTGATTCTGGACCCTCTGTGTCTAAGTTCTTTAAACACTCAGGTCTGATCCTCACAGAGGCCTCAGATGCTGCCTTTGCTTAAACGAGCATATGAGGAAGAAAAAGACACTGGCCCAAGCTGCTCAAGAGTAGTGCCATGAAACCATTCCTTGTTAGAGGTCATTCCAGATTCTAAGAAGGTACCAAAGATATGTACTTACTGCTACTTCTGGAGCCGTTACTCTGCCCCATCAGTGGTGCTGGAAATATGTCCATTTCATAGGGAGGCAGTCTGGGGGATTGGTAAGGGGTCTGGCCTAGAAGTCAGAAACCCCCATCCTGACTTGGTGTGTGGCCATGGGAAAGACCCTGTCCATCTCTGGCCTGTCCTCCTCTGTAAACTAAAGAGAGCCCAGTGATCTGTTATCTAACATCCTAAGTATATACACAGCACTCTTACATTGTATCTAGCCCTTGGCTTCCTGGACAGGTCAGCACCCACACCCATCCTCAAGGACAGGAATGTGGTCAGCAGCAGAAAGGGGAGAATGAAGGGAAGGGCTCCAGGGCAAAGCCAGACCAGCCACAGAAAGGGTGAGAACAGATGCTACAAGAGTAGAAGGAAGTATCCGACCCATGGAAGGACGAAAAGGGAACTAACTTGCCGAGCACTCTAAGCTGGCTGCTTCACGAAATCATGTAATCATCACAACTCCATGTGTCAATGACTTATCACCCCAAGTTCCAAACTGAGGAAACCGAGGCTCAGAGAGAGTACCTCTCCCAAGTGCACATGGCTAGCAAAGGAAAAGCCCAGGATTTCCACTGGACCAGCTGCAAAGCCCAGACCCTTGCCATTCTGTCATGCAAGCTGTTAATGAGATGACATCCTCCCACCCACCCAAAGCATCTTGTCCACCCAGTTGCCAGAGCTTCTAACATTACCACCTCACCTCCCTGGGCTCAGGCCTCTCTCTCCCTGGGCTCCGCCATGGGGGAGGGGGCATAAGTAGGAGGCAGAGGCGGGAGGTGAGCACAAGGTCTTTTATGCGGCATCAAATATACATTCTTATATACAAGGAGGAAAAAAGACAATGCCTGAACCCCAGCTCCTCTCCAAACAGCCCTCCCACTGCCGCCCGTCCCCACCCCTAAGCCCTGGGGTCCCTTGTACAGCCAGGGTCTGTCGGTTTGTACTGCAGCCCATGATGGAGAGGGGAGAGGGAGGCAGGAGCTGAGAAAGGAGTCGGATGTGTAGGGCAAGAAGAGGAGCTGGAGCATGTAAAAAAATATTTATAATAAATAAACAGGGCTGGAAAGGGACTAGAGAGGCAGCAGAGATTTTGACGGACAGGAGGACTCAGGCATCCTGGCTCCCAGGCCCCGCTCTGATGGCTTCAATCTCTGCCTCAGGAAGCACATCTTGGGCTCACGATGGCCCTCTGGGAGCCTCTCTCCCCAGGGCTGATGCTGGGTGCCCTGCCCCAGCGAGGTGTGTGTGGGCAATATCTATAAAGTGCATTGTCTTCAGTTGTAGGTGGGGGAGGTATAGGGAATGGGGGGGCATGCACTGTGGGTGAGGGAGGGCAGTGCCCTTCTCATCCCAGACCTGAGCCCCCCCCTCCAAGAAAAAAAACCTGTCTGGATTTTGATCAGGGTAAGAACATTGCAAGGAGAGGCAAGGTCCTGGAGCTGTAGAGGCCTGGGCTGGGACCCAGTGGAGAAAGGGCATAGACTGGCTCTGGAGAGGAAGCACTGCCCCATCTGGGGGCCAACAGAAGTGGGGGCCCACCCACTGCGTACACTGATGGTCCATGATCTCTCAGAGACACATGGAGGGGTGTTGACTGGCTCTGAGGTCAGAGTGCGGGCCAAGCCAGCTGAGGTTTGACCATAACTCTACAGAGCTCCCCCCAGCCCTGTGTGGCCAGAGGAGCCCTGGGGAAGCCTCCCCCTCACCACTCCTGACCCTGCCCTTCCCCACCAGTCAGAGCTGACAGGGAGTTGACACTGGCCCAAAGGTCTGAGGCCCCCCAGCTAGACCTGGAGGGTGGGAGGAGGAAGAGAGGGAGAAGAGGATGAGGATCTCTCCAAGGTCCTCACTGCTCCCCAGAGCTAGAGAGCCTGGAGTCCAGGCTTCAAGTGGCAAGGATCCTCAGATCTGGAAAGAAACCCCGTGGCAACTGTCGGGGGCTAGAGGAGAGAGCCGAGGCAGGGAGGAAGTGGGGAAGAGGACATTTCTATGTGTATATATATTTTGGAAAAACTGAGGAAGCAGAGAAGGTGCAAGGTCCTTCTCTTGCAGATTCCCCAGACCTCCCTGGGCCCCCCAGCTCACTCTCTCCGTTCATCAGACCACGGTGCTGATCCGGCTTGGCTTGGACTTGGGGTTTGCAGTGGGTGGGTTGGCCGTGCCAGGGGGCCCAGAGGCGTGCAGTGGGCCATGGGGGGAGGTGGGAGGCAGTGGTGAGTGCGGGGTATGGGGTGAGGGAGGGGGCAGGGGTGGGTAGGAGGGGTGGGGTGGGATGGGTGAGTGTGGTGACAATGGTGACTGTGGGTGGTGGGGATGGGAATAGGAGCCCCCTGGTGGCCGGGACCCAGGGCCCCCAGTGGCCCCTGTTGCTGGCATCATCTGTGGGTGGTGGCTGAATATGAAGTGCTTAGGGCCCTGTTTGTGGGCTGGCGGGTGCTGGGGGGCAGGACTGTACAGGGGCAATGGGGAAGTGGGCTGGTGCAGGGGGTGGCGGCTATGTGGAGCAAACTGAGGGTGTCCTCCGGCTCCCCGTCTCGGAGCCCTGCCTGGCCGGCCCAAGGTATAGTGCTGGGGGCCTGGGACCGGCCCATGGGCATGGAAGTGGCGATGTGGCCCCACAGGTGGGGCTGAGGCGGGAGGTGGTGGAATGGAACCCAACTGGGGCAGGGGTGGGGGCTGCTGAGGAGGTGGGGGGAGAGGAGGTTGCTGGGGTGGGAGGTAGGGTGGTGGGGCAGGGCCTGGTCCTTGGCAATACTGGGCATGCAGGGCCTGGAGCTTGGACTGCCCGTCAGGCAGCACCCCCAGGCCACCATGGCTGTGACCGTGGTGGTGGTGGTGGTGGTGGTGGTGGGTGGAAGAAGCAGATGAAGAGGAGGCAGAGGCCTGGCCAGTTGGCGGCGGTGGCATCTGGAAGGGCCCCTTGCCCCGCTTGCTTCCAAATAGGGAGCCCAGGAAGGATGAGGAGTTGGAGACGGGCCTCTGGCTCTTGTACTCCTCTGGCGGCGGGGGTGGGGGCGGAGGTGGCATCCTCTGGTGAGGGCGTGGACTGCTAATAACAGACCCCTGGAAGGGGGGGGGGGAGTCAGGCCGGTCTGGAAGTCCTAAACCCCCAACCCTAAACTCCACCCCGTCCCTGAGGGCTGGAGCTAGGAACCGCCAAGGCATCATGAAGACCACGCGACAGTCCTGTACTTGGGCGCGGAGCTCCCCAGCTTGTAGAGCTCTGCTCCACTATCTCCTCTGAGCCTCAGCTGGGAGAGGAAGAGTCAGTAGTGCCTCCTCCTCATCCCCATTTTGCAGGCAAGGAACATGTGAGACAGTGACTTGCTCAGGCTCAAAGAGCAGGACTTGGAGGTAAGAGCTTCTCATGGCCCAACTCCCAGGGCATCACTACTTGAAGTCAGAGTCGGCCCTGGGGTAGAGAGGGGGCTCCGGAGAGTGGAAGACAGACTGAGAGACAGGCAGAGTGAGGACAGACAGAGTTGAGGACAGATGGAGAGAGTAGTTGGCTGGGAGAGGCAGCCCACGGTTCCCAGCAGGGAAGAGGGGGAAGCAACAAGTCCCCTCCTCCTCTGGGACTCCACAGCGGGTCAGGGTTCATGCAGAGGACGAGTGGGGCAGGAGCTGGCACTTACTTCGATGGTGCTGTCCAGCGATCCCACGCTGTTACGCCGCCCCCGCTTCCCTGCACCCACAAGCAAGGAGCCCAGCGTCAGAGCAGCAACCCCCTCCCCACCCTGCTGGACACCTGGTCTGGGCCCCTCCCGGGAAAGACACCCCTATTCCCTTGCCCCCATTGAAGAGGGGGAGGAGGTGGGAAGGAGGAGAGTGGAGAAGGAGGAGTGAGAGGAGGACAAGATGGAGGAGGAGGAGAGGTGGTGCTGGAGAGACAGAAGAGGAAAGAGAGGAGGAGAAGGGGAGCAGCAAGAGAGAGGGGCTAAAACTGTGGCCCCACTTCACACTCCCTGGCCCAACCCCTGGGCTTCACCTGTTCTGACCTGGCTACCAGGCCCCCTGCAGCACGATGCCCAGGGTTCTGGATGAAGGCAGGGTGCGTGCAGGTGTGGCGGGTAGAGGGGAGTCTGGCAGTCGTGACAGGAGGTAAAAGGAGGACCCCCAGTCCCCGTCTCCCCAGCCAGGGCAGGGGCCCGGGAGACTTGCCTGCATCAGAGAGGTCTCGAAGGGAACTGCTGAGCGCTCCCCTTTTGAGCCCATCGCCTGCCCCATATGTGTCCTCCAGGCTGCTGCGGGCCAGTGTGCCATTCATTGAGTCCTTCGCCCCACCAGACTGTGAGGCGTTAGGCCGCATCAAACCTTTCTGCTTCTCCAGCTCCGCTGGGTGGCAGTGGGGGAGAAGGGGAGCAAAGGTGAGGAACAGGAGTGAGAGACCACCTGACTGCCCTTAGCCCTCCATGGGCCTTCCCCTCCTCCTCGCCTGTTCTGTCCTCAGGTCCTGCTTGGCCCCTTGAACAGCCAGCGCGGTTGGCCCAAACCTCAGCTACATCTCCCAAGTCCCAGCAGCACCTCACCTCTTCCCACAACATCTTCTCTGGCTTAGTTTTACTTTTGTTCCTCTCAGGACCTGCTCCTTCTGCCCTTCTCTCCTTCCTTTCACCCCTCTCACTTCTACTATCCTCTGCCACTCTCAGTCTGGCCTCCAAACCACCCCTGCCTTCAAAGTGGAGCTTCACAGTCGTTTCTTCTGGCAAGGCAGGAAGGGCCTTCTAGCATATGCTGAAGGGCAATCTTTCTAGAGTCTACTCAGTTCTCAGCTACCTTGATCCAGAGCCCAGGGCTTCTGGAAGGACAGGAGCAGGAAACCGAAAGGAATTTTCAACTGCCCTACTATGAGCTGACAGTATGCCATACTTGACCTCACTCAGTTCTCACAATAGTTCCCAGGTTAAGTATCATCGTCCACATTTTTCAGAGGAAGAAACCGAGACTCTGAGAAGTCCAAGAAGCTTGTGCAGGCTTATACAGCTGGGAATGGTGGAGGCCACATTCCGGAAGCAAGTCTACCTGGGGCCACAGTGCCCATGTTCACCCAGTCTCCTTTTATTCCCCTTCCTCCCTGGGGAGACATTTGTCTATTCCCCTCCTCTCATTTCTCTCTGAATTTTCCCCAGGGTCTCCAGGACCTAGTGAACTGATATGTGTGACCCTGCCTTGCTGAGGAGTAGAGCAATGCAGGCCTCACCAAGGAGCTGTGTGCTGCCTATGTTTTTGTATGCGTGTATATGTGTGTGTGTGCGTGTTTCTCCTCCTTCCCTCCCTCCCTCCCTCTTCCCTCCCTCCCTCCCTCCTACCCTCCTTTTCTCCTCCCCTCCTTCCCTCCCTTCCTTTCTTTTTTCTCATTAACACTTAACTGTGACTGCTTAGCCTGGAGAAGAGAAAACTTGGAGGGCATTGGGAAGAATGAGACGTATATATTTTATATACATCAAAATGACTTGGTATAGCCCCTGGGGTCGGGAGGATGGGACACCAGTACTCAGCTCAGGAACCGGGAAGAGGCCGGGAAGGGGAATACCACCTGTCGGACACTGAGGATGTCCAACACCACTGTGCTGTTAACATGGAGGGCGCTTTGTCTACCTTAACTCATTGAATCACCACAACACTGAAGATTTCATTACCCCAATTTTTATGTATGAAGAAATTGGGGCTCAAAGAAGCAGGCAACTTGCCCTGGTTTACCCAGAAAATAAGTCGCATACCTGGGACCTGAAACTAGAGTCCTACCTCCAACACCCCGATTCTTCTCTCTGCTGCCTTTCAATAGAAGGAAGAGTTAGCTGATAATGAGGGATTGGAATAGCAACCCGAGATTGAGAGGTAATGAATCCCTTGTCACTGAAGGCTGAAGGGGGTCAAGGGATGAGGGTAGGAAGGTTGGATGAGCAAACCCTCAACTCAGAGTCGCAGAGGATGGGATTCTTGGTGTCTGCAGGGCACCTGTCAGGAGAGGGGGAAGGAGATGTGGCGGGGCTACTCACACTCCACGCGGTATTTCTCCATCTCCTGCACCTCGGCGATGGATTCACGCAAGTCGGATGTGAAACGCAGACGGTCCTGGAGGCTAGGGGCATTGAAGATGATGAGGACTTTCCGCTCCCCACCCGGTACTGCAGACAGCAACTTGATCCCGAACTGGTAATCTGTGGGGAAAGGGCAGGTTGGCATGTCTGTCAGGATGGAAGTAAGGTGGCTTATACAAGAAATTTTTTTAACACCCAACTCTGAGCCAGCCTCCTCGCTGCTAGAGCAACTTCAGCAGCTCCCTTTGGCCCCCAAAGTCTCCAAAGTCTTGGTAGTTGTGGGCCTGTTACTCCCCATACTTCTGGATTTAAATGCAAACTGAACTCTGGTTGTTCTCTGGGACTCTCCTTCATGCCTCCTCTGCCCTAAAGGTCACCCGACAAAGTTCCACTGGCTTAGTCCTTCAGAGTGAAGCCAGATCGCCATCTCTTTGGCCCACCAGAAGACATTTGAACTGTGATTCTCTGCCAGACCAGGACTCCCTGGAGAGATCCAAGTCATACTCCACCCTGGACTGCTCTGCATCTGGGGACCAAGTTGGTGCTTTGGAGACCTTAGCCCAGTTGTAACGGATTCCAGAAACTGGAGTTTGGGTGTGGATGAAGGACAAGCACACGGGGCCATGGTATAGACTCTTGGAATGCTGGAACTCACATGAATTCTGGAAGAGCTGCATGTGCATTTCCACGAGGGGAAAGGACTGACGGAAGCTGTATGTCACCAAGATCTTCTTCTTCTGGAAAATTTTGGTGACCTTTGGCAGGGATGGGGAAAAGACAAAAGGCAGGGTTTGGGGTGGGGAATTTCCACATGGACCTAATTCTAGTGGTTGCCCTCCCCTCCCACTGCCACCAACAGACATCTACCCACAAACACACATACCCACAACTGGGGAGAATTGAAGCCCAAGGAGCAGGAAACAGGAAAGATGGGAGAAAATACAAGTTCCTTATATAATGATGATGCACAATAAGCATTTACTACTTTTATAGGCAGCGACTGCTGTTCCCTCCAGGAAGCCTGTCCCAACACCACACACACATTTTCCCTCCTTTTCTTTTTAAAATTGTTTTTAATTTATTTATTCATACAAGCTGGGGTATAGACCAGAGGTGTGGGGTGGTGAGAAGATTCACCAGAGACAGAGTGGGGAGCAGAATAGGCAGACTGACTGAAATACACTGCTGAGGGGAGCAGCAGGTGAGGCAGGAGAGGTCTGCTGTGTCATGTGGAAAGCTCCCCGGCCGGGGATCGAACTCATGCTGCAGTGGCTGCGGGATAGCTTCATAGTTCTGTGACCTAATCCGTTGCGCCATCAGGGAGGCCCCCTTCCCTCCTTTTCTGAGTTCCAAGTGCTGGTTCTGCACCTTGCACCCTGAGGCTTGAGGAGAAGGCTCCAAGCGAGCCATGATCCTCTGCTGAACCTAGGGTACCAAGAGGCAGGAGCCTGGCTTCTGTGTAGCTGGTCCACCTCCACGAAACTCAGCACACAAAGGCAGTCTTGGCTGAATAAAATGCAGAGGGAGAACAAGTCTTCCTCTCTGCAAACCAACATCTTTATCAAGAACTTGGGCATCCTGGTCTCCACTAACACCAGCTGAGAATGCCTCAGTCTGCAAGTGGAGTTTAAAAGGAAATTATTTGATTTCCGGATGGTTATAGTGTACAGTTACACAAAACATTTTTTTTTAGTCCTTCACACAGTGAGCTCCCTGAGAACAGGACTGAGTCTCATTCACCTCTGTGAGCCCAGTGCCTAGCATGGGGCTATACACACTGCTGTCAGGGCATGCGGGATGCCCTGTGTGGGCCCTGCACTGCTCTGGGTTAGGCTACTTCACATCTGACCTTCTATTTCATCTCTGTCACAGGGGTTAGCTTCACTTCACAGAGGAGGATATTAAGGTTCAGAGAGGACATGAGAGGGGCTTCATCTAAAGCAGGGATTCTCCGCTGGCAGAGACTTTGCCCCCCAGTCTCTCAGGGACATTTAGCAACGTCTGGAGATATTTTCAGTTGAAGGAGTGCTACAGCATCTAGTAGTGCTGATAAACATCCCATAGGACAGCTCCCACAACACAGAAGTATTCCGCCCCAAATGTTAACAGTGTTAAGGCAGAGGATACTGTTCTACAGGAGAGAAAACCAAGCAGGAATAGAGCACTGCCCTCAAATCCCTGAGTAAATGTCTAAAAACAAAGGAAGAACACTTGTTCTCTCTGATGCCAAGGGTCCAGTGACGATCGATGGAGGAGACCCATCAGGAGAGAGACCCAAGCTGTCAGAGCTGTCTGACATGGGAACTGGCTGCCATGGAGGAAGACAGCCTTCGCTCCCTGCCGTCGTGCAAGTAGGGAGCGTGTGGAAGCCTGTTCTTGTCCTGGGTGAGAGGCTGAAGGGAAGACCCTGAAATTTCCTCCCCACCTGCAGAGTCCTAAGAGTCCCAGCACTAAAAGACGCATGTCTATCCTGATGATGAGCTCAGTTTTAAGAATTACTTCAAGCATCCCAATCACCCAAAGGTTTTGAGCTGACCCCGGGGTCACAGGCTGGCCTCCCTTCAATCAACCTTCTGGGTTACTGAGGTGGGTATTTCCTACCACATCCCGGCATAGAAGTCTGTCATCTCCCCAGGTCCTCACATTTTCTCCCCTTGGTGGCTGTTATTAACTCCAAATAGACTCATGAGGGGCAGAGGTGGTCTCTGCCTGCGCCAAGACCACACAGATCACATGACAAAGCACCTCACATGTCTCCACCATGTTAACATGCCAGACCAGGTGGCCAAGCTCTCCACCTCCCCTCCAGGTCTTCCCCGACAGTGTTCATACCACTAGCAGATCATTGAAGAGGAAGACCTCTCGCTGATGCAACCCTAGCCTCTGGGGACGGTTTGGATCTGGCACCTCATAGAGCTGGCAACAGCAAACCAGTCGACGGTGAGGAAGAGACAGGACCTAGGTAGGCACAAAGGAATAGATGTTGGCAAGGCCAGCATGCCAGCTTCAGGCCTCCAGTACCTCAACATTAACCATAAGAAGTTTACATCTGACATACGTTACTGTTGCTCTGATGCACGGAATCTAAGTAACCAAGCCTAGCTTTTCTGCTGTCTGGCCTTCATCCCTGTAGTGCCCTCTGTCCTCAGATGCCTTTCTTGCTCAGCTTCAGATGGCCACATTGCCCCCTCTCCCAATCCCAATTCCAGTGTTCTCTCTTTTAAGAAGCCACTCGTGATTTCTCTTCCTTTGTGCAACCCTAAACTAACTATAAGGCAGAAGTATTGTGTCTTTGTCTGACACCCTCCCTGGTATGAGTGTGACCATAGGACAAGACCATATCTGATTCCTATCTGTGTCCCTTGTGTCCACTGACATGCCAACCTCAGTGGAAAGGCATCTGTAAACATTTGTCGACTCAAAGAGTAGAGTGTGTTCTTGGCTTTGGTTATCAGCTAACTATTAACACCTCACTTGTGATAGGCAGGTAGAAGCAGAGGTAAGAAGGCTGTTAGTATTAATAGAGCACCCACTATGTGCCTTGCAATCTGCTGAATACAATTCTACAGCATCTCAATCTGTACCACACACCCTGCTCCATTTGGTGAGGGAAGCCTGTGGCTCAGAGAGGGGTACTGACTTAACCACTCAGAGGCAGAGGCAGACCCAAGCCCTGTCCCCACTACAACATCCCAAGGTACTTACCGGTTTTTTGCCCACAATCATTCGCTCCACAGCCTGCACCTGGGACACATGGTCATCATTGGTCCGAAGTTCACGCCCTTGGATGCGCTGGTAGATGCCCACCAGGAGGTCTCGGGGGATGTCTTCACCATTGTCAACCCCTGGGTGTGTGGGGGGGGTAGTAACACAGGCAGATATCACATGAATATGGGGAATGGGTGGTAGGGGTTCTTCACAAAACCCTATACCAAAGCATGGGCCATAATAGTGGCCAGGATTGGAGGTAGGGGGTCCTCTTGGTCCCTTGGTTAGGACATGGTCAGGAAAGGCACCCTTCAACAAGATAACCAACTGGTTCCTTCCCCAGAGTGGGGATTTTGTCTAAATAACTCAGAGCATGTGGTGGTAAAAACAGATACCTATTTTTTTTGCCTTTCTATCCAGCAAAAAAGTAATGCTAAATCATAATATTTAATAATAGTGCAGGGAAGTAGGCATGTATACTAACATAACTAATTTGGAAGGTAATATGCAGTGATTCCTGTTCTAGGAATCTGCCATAAGTAATAACTCAGAAACATGTGCAAAGATGTAGTATATATACACAAGTGGTACTTATGGGAAAAAATTTGATATAACCTGAATTCTAACAATAGAGAAACAGTTAAGCAAAGCTGAGTATATCCATTTAATAAAATAATGCAGCTATTAAAAACTTGATGTTTACAAAAAGCATGAGAAAATTCTTTGGCAAGTTAAGTGAAAAGATCTGGGTAATAAATTGCACGTACATCACTATCTTAACTATATCAAAAGTTACATATGCATAAGAAAAAAAGACTAGAATATGCAAAAAATATTAACCATGGCTGCCTCTAGGGGGCAGGATTTTGGGTAATTAAAAGACATTTTCTATATTTCTATTATTTCTGGAAGGAGCAGGTATTTGTTTCATTTGTTTGCTGACTTATTAATAATTGGAGGGGGAAATATACACACATACACAACACACGTAGATTATGTATACATGTATACACATGTATGCACCTCACACAACACATGTGTATATATAACACACACATGTACATGTAGGTATATCTGTGTATACATGTGTGTAAGCATATGCACACATGCATACCTATATACCCTTAGAGAGAGAAAGGGAGAGGTAATGAATGAAATGACTGAATGAACGAACAAATGACTAATGGCAGGATTCTGGGAGACAGGTCCAGATGGCCCCCAGTCGGTCTAACTCCCTCCTCCCAGTCTACCATCCTTCTCCACTCCCGATTGTCTGCTGAGTGAAACCCACTCACTCTTCCCTCTAAACCTTCTGCTAGAGAAAATGTTTTCTCCTTTGGAAATGCCATGCCTCCTCCTTGGACAGGTGCTAAAGGCACATCCTTTATAGCTCTGCTGCCAGAGAGCTTAAAGCCCACCAACTGTGCCAACCGCGACGGTCAGCAAATATGTCTGGTCTGTTTGTTTTTCCTCAATTCTATTTCCCTCTTTAGTTTCTGTTTAAATCATCTGAACATCTGTGTCATTTTTACTAGGCTGCTTCTTGGTGAAAGATGAGGCATTAATGCAATAATCCAATAAAAAAAAAAGTCAAGGGGACACCAGTCCTCTGGCACGCAAGGCTCGCATATGTTGGTTCTCACTAATCGTCTCAGTGGGCCAACCACCCTGCAGCGTGTTCTCCAAACAACCTTAAGTTTTTCCACCTCTGTGCCTGTGCTATTCTTACCACCAGGCAAGACCTCCTCTATTTCCACCCTGTCACATTCCTCCAGGAAATGCATTGAAGGTGGGTTCTCCCTTCCCTGAACTCTGACTATACTTCTGGTCCCTCTGACAACATGGTTTGCTTTCTGTCTTGTGTTGAGTATCTGGAACTATGAGTCAATCTTTCCCACAAACAGGGAGCTCTCTTGGGGCAGGGATTAGTGATGCCCCTCCACTTTCTCTAGCACCCATCATAGGGTCTGGCCCATGTGAGGCGCTAAGTTAGTGGTCAAATGAATCACTGAACATATGAATGAAGCAAAGGGTACCTACAGTGATCAAATGAGTCTTTACATACATACATACAGAAAACAGGAAAGAGGCAGTAATAAGTGAATAGTATAAGCTCTGTGTATAGTACATACTATAGTACAAATATAAGCTCTGGGATAGTAGGACTTTGATATCTTGTGTTCATGCAATGAGTCAACAAAGGACAACTTGAGTGAATGAGTGAATGCCCTGGGAACATCCAGCTTTCACAGAGAGTGAGAGCATCACAAGTTAACTTCCAGGGAGCAGATGTGATCTCCCTTGTCCTTCCCTACCCCCATTCTGCCCACTTTTTCTTCCCAGGTTAAGGACAGGAGAGGTGATAGGAAAGTCTGGGGTCACCTCTCAGGTTCTTGATGAAGTCATCTAGTTTCATCTTGCGTTCAGCCTTGACGCTGGGACTGTACATGTCAGTGTTGAGGAGGATGATGGCAAAGGCAAGGATGAAGATGGTGTCTGGGTTCCGGAACTGGCGCACAAGGGCAGGGTTACACACACAGTACCGCTGGCTGCAGGGCAGGAGGGATCAGGGTCAGGGTGAGGGTCAGGCACCAGTCATCTCCACCTATCATCATCCACCCAGACTGCCACCACCAACTCATCCTCCAAGAAATACTCCCAAGTCCTCTGGGTCAGTCCTATTTCTACGGAGTTTCCCAAAGACTAGCATGTAAGAATCACCTTTTACAGAGTTTTGCCAGGAGATTTGTGTACATTGTCTCATGTAATCCCATTACAATCTTGCAAGGTAACCATTAGCAGCTCCATTTTACAGATGAAGTGACTGAGACCAAAGTAACTTGCCCAAAGTAACACAGGTTGGTAAATGGTGAAACCAGGATGAAAATTTCCATTTTCCAGACTGCAAAGCAAATCCTTCTCCCATTATGGGAAATGGTTCTCAACAGTTCTTCTGTTTCTCCACAAAATACCCCAAAGTGGTAGAGCCAAGATTTATACCCAGGTCTGCCTGATCCCTAAAGCATTCATAGTAAAGGATAATAGTTAAGGGACATGGGTCATGCCTTTAACTATTGAGTTCAAATCCTGGTTCCATTGCTTACTCACAGTATGACTCTGGGCAAGCTACTTAACCTCTTTCAACTTCAGATTTGTCACCTGTAAAATGGGGATAATAACAGAAGCACCAACTTCATAGGGCTGTTACGAGTATTCTGTGAAATAATCATGTGAAGTGCCCAGCTCAGCACCTGACACCTGGTGAGTGCTCACAGCAAATGTTAGCTGTCACTGCGACCTTGTCATCACTTATTGGATATCCGCATCCCAGATGTTGAGCCAGATACTTTATGCACATTACCTCTGATCTCAATACTGCCTTGTGAGACAGGGTTTATAATTGCCATTTTCTGGTGAGAAAAGTATGAGGCTCAGACCTGTAGACACATACTACACCACCCCCAGAGCAGGGAAGGGCAGCTTCAGCAGTGGGAAGCAGGCACACCTGAAGGCTTCAATGAGTCGCTCCACTTTCTGGGCCTCACCCTGAACCCGGATGTGGGATTGGAACTTCCGGAGTGCATCATCCAAATCCATGGAAGAGAAGTCCATCTCATCTACCACACAGCTGAAGAGCAAAGAAGGGGGCTGTGACACTCAATTCCTCTGCAGAAAATCTCTGACCCACCCTGACCTGCTCAAATGGACAAACACTCCACTGACAGACTTCCAAAATCTGGTTCCGTGGCTGAAGCATGTACATATGAGGATGGTACATTTGAAACTGAATCCATCCTAGAATATCAAAGCCAGACACATTGT
Organism: Scalopus aquaticus; assembly: GCA_004024925.1. Classification (NCBI taxonomy): domain Eukaryota; kingdom Metazoa; phylum Chordata; class Mammalia; order Eulipotyphla; family Talpidae; genus Scalopus; species Scalopus aquaticus. Next base: position 67,369 of record PVIJ01008286.1, read on the forward strand.
CACTAAGGATCCCTTCACACATTCTGACAACCACTCATTCCAGAGATGGGGAAACTGAGGCCCAATGCAGGTTAAAGGACAGGCATGCTTGGAGACACCTAGAAGACTTAAGGAATAGGGCCAGGAGAGATCAGAACTCTTTGGGGCAGAGCGGTAAGGGAGCAGGAATGTCTAGTCATCCTGTTTTGTAAAGTTTATCTGAGTAAAAAGGACTAGCTGTCTCCTTCCTCCCTCCTACTCTCCTCTTTCAGGAATCCCTGGCCCCTTGCCCCATCCCGGGGTCCTCACTCTAACACGTCTCTGTTGAACTGTTTCTGTCGGTTCCCCAGGAATTCCCCTATCATCTGCCGGCTCAGGCCTTTCCGCTCCAGGATGAAGTGAGCGACGCCTACTGGTGTGTCTGACAGGAAGCCCCGCTCAATCAGGTACTGGATTCCCTTCTCTGGCTTCCTGCAGAAAGAGGGAAGGTAGGTGAGATGACCATACTCATGGAACACTGCCCTTTGTCCCATTTTCGGAACTAACTTTGGGCCCAACCATGGCCTCAAAGAACCAAGGAAGTGGAAATACAATTTGGTCCAATTCCTTCATCAGCACACGTGAAAAAAAAGAGAGAGGCCCATGGAGAGGGAAGTCACTTTTCCATTTCACAGAGCTTCAAAATTCCATTTTCTTCAACCCAACCTCCTCCTTCACTGGAGCCACACTATTATTGAAAGAAAATGAAGATCCAGTGAGAGCTTGCTCAATGCCAGATGCTTGGCTATCCCCTGCAGGTACTGAGGAGTTCTTCGAGAAGGCCTGAGCCTCAGGCTAGGCCTTTTCTCTGAGTCATGGACCCCCAGAGAAGGTAAGAAGTTAATTTGTCTGCATCCTGCATGCCAACCAAACAGGTATCACTCTGTGAGTGCTTCCACAGACAAAATACTCCCCACTTCCACTAAGAAGGATACCTTATTCAGAACCCCAGAGCCAGAACTTGAAAGAGACTTTGCTGCTACTCTCAGCTCGATCACTACTGTGCATGACTCTGAGCAATTCCCTTTCCTTCTTCAAGCCTCAGTTCCTTATCTATAAAATAGGAACACTACTACCTACCTTGTTGAGTGAATGTGAGAACAGTGTTTAATAGACTAAAAAGATGCAAGGCGGACCTCCCTGGTGGCGCAGCGGTTGAGTGCTGCGCTGTGGAGCTGTCGGCAGCGGCGATGCGAGTTCGACACCCAGCCGGGGAGAATCCCACATGGTGTGGCAGACCTCTCCTGCCTCACCCGCTGCTCCCCTCAGCAGTGTATTTCTGATCTGCCTGTTCTGCTCCCCACTCTGTCTCTGGTGAACACTCTCGCCGCCCCACGCCTCTGGCCTGTACCCCAGCTTGTATGTATAAATAAATAAATTTTAAAAAAAGATGCAAGGCATTTGTCTTCTAACTCTTTTCTAATGAAATGCTACACTGCTGTTCCACTCTGGAGCACCTGGCACAAGCCCAGGCTCCTAGAAAGAACACCCCACCCTGTCCCCCAACACCTCAAATATATATCCCTGATGGTTGATGGATGGAAACACTGAAGCCCAAGGAGGGAGCACATCTTGCCTAGGGCTACATCTTGCCTAGTCTGGTCAAGGTGAGGTTAGGGGTCCAGGTGCCCTGTTTCTCAGAGCAGGGCTCTTTCTGTATCATTTTGCCTCCCCCTGCAAAAAGGGAAGGTGGGGGTCCAAGTTTCATAATCCATCTTATAGATAGTGAGCTGGGGCCTGGAGAGGGCAGACATCCCGCCCAAGATCACAGTCAGTCAGAGGCGGTACAGGACTAGAAGTGCCTCTGGTGGGTGCTTCGAGGGGCTTTCTTCTCTGTCACTCTGTTGCCAATCCTATTTCCTGAACGGCTGGGGAGAAACACCACCCACAAAATGAGAGGATGGCAGAACCAGGATTACTGCTTGGAGTTTAGCCCCAGGGATAAAAGTGCCCTTTGATGAGGAGGTAGACTGGGGAACACCTACTTATTGAAGAGGTTGAGGCCGATTCTGTAGTGCCGCCTCTGTACCACGTCGTTGTTGAAGGCTGGTGAGTCCCAGCTGTGCCTTGTCTCCCGCTGGTATGTCTGTTTGCACAGGCTGCTGGTTGGAGGCTCCCTCAGGCTGTCCCGTGAAGAGGAGCCAGAGCTGCAGTTGATGGTCTCATTGGAGTTGCTGGAACTCTCTAGGCTCTCATTATCTCCACCATCAGAGTTCTCGCCTGCTGCCTCGCACTTTCCCAACCTACGACCCCCAGCCACACCACTGGGCCCAGTGCCACTGTTGGGGGCTGGTGGCAGGGGCCCTGGTGGGGCTGGGGCTGGGCCCTCCGGGGCTGGATAGTGGCGGTGTGGGATTGGGGCCCTGCCTGGTGGCCCCTTGTGCTTCAGGGTCCCATGGGGGCTGCAGCCATCAGCCTCATATACCAGTTGGCGGTGGACAGAGCCGCGATCTGAGCGGTCACTCAGGTCCACAGAACTATCACTAGGAGGCTCGATGGTAAGCAGGGGGAGGTGGGCAGCCCGCAGCCGGAAATCCCGGCACTCCAAGCACCCGGGACCCCTGCGAGTGCCTTCCTCGCGGCTACCATCTTCCCGGGTCCCTGGTGGCACTGGTGGAGGAACTGGTGGGAGAGGAGCTGATGCCCAGAACTCAGGCCGGCCCTGGGGTGGGGCCTCTGTGCTGGGCAGTCGCTCAGGGGATGGTGGGGGAACTGGGTCATCCAAGTAGAGGGGAAGGTCACTGAAGGATGTGGCCGAGCTGTCCTCTTGCTGTTCCTTTGACTCTCGCTTCTCCAGCTGGGCTGACCCTGGCTCCTCAGACATGGATCCTGATGGGTGGCAGTTCAGGGCCTCGTCAATGGATTCAGCCAGAGACTTAACCTATGTCAGGGAGAAAGGGGAGGAGGGAAAGGGAGAAAAAGGAAGGAAGATGAAGCAGGGAATGGTGGGATGGTAGAAGGGTAATAATGAGGGAGAGAAGGAGGGAAGGCGTGAGGAAGGGAGGAAAGGAAGAAGGGAAGGAAAAAGGGGGACTCTTCCTGAAGGCAGTCAAGAAGGATTCCCCTCCCCCACTTCCACAGGTTCTCTACAGTATATAAAATAACTCCCATGGAGCCATTGTGAGCTCACAGGAGCTGGAACTAATAGCTACAAGTTCCCTTCTCAGATAGCCCAATGCCTCCTTTGTGTCCATATATACTAAGTCAAATTCCATCTTCTCCCTGTTTCAGTCCATATCTCTGCCTCTGCCACAACATTCCCCCCACTTCCCCAGAGTAAACCAAAGTCCCAGCTTCCTCTGGGATTCCAGAGGCCTCGGTTTGATTCTCTCTGAGAAAAAACAAAATATTCAGCCTTGAGAATCTGGACCCTGGCTGGTAACACTTTATCCCTGTGGCATCTAGTCTCCAAACTGGCTCTTGATGATCCTTGTCTCCTGGTATTCACACTCTCATGAACCACACTGCCCCAGGGTTGGTCTGTGGGACCATCGGCCTATGGCAGAAGTGATGGGATATCACTTCTGAGTTTGGGTTATGAAAGAGTGAGGCTTCTGTTCGGAGTGCTCTCGCTTGCTTATGCCCTCTCTCTCAGACACCTTTCCCTGGGGGAGGCCACACCATAAGCAGTCCTATGGAGGCCCTCAGGGCAAGGACCTCAATCCACCTGCTAACAGTCAAATGAGAGCGCCTAGAAGTAGATCCATTGGCCCCAGTTTTATCTTCAGTTATATATTCTTCAGTTACACATTCCCAATTAGATATTCTTCCACTCTTCAGCTTGAAGGCAGTTTCATGAGGACCCTGAGCCAGAACCACCTAGCCACTCTCAGATTCCTGGCCCTTAGAAACTATAAGTGATAATTAATGTGTGTTAAGCTCAATCTTTAAAGTTAAGTTTTAAGTCACTAAATTTTGGGGTCATTTGTTACATAGCAATTGATAACTAATACACTTCCCTATCAGATTTGGGTAGGACTGAAAAATGGCCCAGATCTGGTTTTTTGGTCTCCCCAATATACTAATCCCTTATCCCCCAAGACCCCTTGAGGGACGGGATCCAGGTTTGGTTTCTCTTTTTTTAAGCTCAGTTCAACACATTGCTTGACACAGAAGAGCTGTTCGATCAGATGTTCGTCGCATGAATGAATAGATGAGTGCAGATGAGTGATTTAAATCTTTCTTTAACACTTCTTTCCTTCCCTCAGCCCCCCTCCCCACACACACCCCTTTACTAGCTACAGAGAAACATGTCCAGGTGGATAGCAGGGCTAGATCACAGAAGTGAGAACAGAGAGATTTCTTCTTTTATAAAGCTTCATTCATTCATCTACTTTTTGCCAAATACCACCTTGGTTTTAGGAAGGAAACTACTAACATGTACTTAGCAGCTATCACATACTAGGTACTTTCATATGTATCACCTAACCGAAATGACTCTTTGAAACATTTCTGGAGAGCTCTTCTCTCCATTTTAGTGAACATGTTTCAATGAAGTTAAACCATTTGACCAAGGTCACACAGTTAGGAAATGGCAGAACTGGGATTTATAACCAAGCAGCTACGCTGATACACCCTGAGCCTAAATGCTCTCTCACCACCATCACTGCCTGTGATGTTCCCATCTTGCCATGCTTTTGCTGATGCAATGCCTGTGTGAGCAACAGCCTCCAGGCTCTCTGTAACTTGCTAAATCTTATCTGCCTGTTAATGCCCAGCACTGGTGCTGTTTTCTCAAAGAAGCCTTCTCTGGTTCTCCTAGACGAAAGTTTCTTTTCCCTCCTCTGGGTTCCCACGTATGGTACTCTACGTGATCCTTTTCTCACGGCTCCGAACACACTCAGTCTCAGGAGACAGATATGTATACAGATGTCTGTCATTTCTTACTGGCCTGAGAGATACTTGGGAACAAGGCTGCTGGCCAGTTTATCTGTTTCCCTCAGGGTGCTCAGAAGAGAATCTGGTCTGTGGTTGTGTGGTATAAGGGAAAGGGCACGGGCTTTGGAACCAGCCAGAGCTTAGTTCTAATCCAGTTTGGGAAAGTCACTTCACCTCCCAGGGCGTCTGAGCCTCAGTCTTCTCCTCTGTAAAGTCGGGATAATCACTCCTGTCTCCCAGGTCATTATTAGGCACCCGCAGGACCAGGTACAGAAGAGGGCTCGTCACCTATTAGTTAGGCCTTAACCTGAGAGTGGGTTAAGTTCTAAAGAGTGAGAACTTTTATTTTCTTGTGTGTTCTATACACCCAGACTTTTAACTTGCTCATTTTAACGATATACTTTTTTTTTTTTTGTCTTGCTGTGTCTTTCTCATCATCCTCACAGTCCCTACTCAGAGGGTAGCTATCTGTCATTCTTAAATGCTGGTTGGGAAACTTCTGTTTGGAGTATAGGTGAAAGGTCCTAAGAGCAGCCAGGGCATGGGGACAGGGAGGAATGGCCCTTCAGGGATGCTGACCTGTTTGGAGAAGGAGTCCTCGAGTTCTGTGATGTCATTAGAAAACTCTCCAGATGTGGTGACGGAGCTTCCCCCCCCATCGATGCCCCCTCCACAGGAGCCTCCATATGGGAGTCCCCGTTCAAGCCGGTGGCTTCGGGCACCAGCCATGGCACCCTCGTCCAGCGAGGCAGGCTTGCCCTCGAAGTACGCAGGGTTCTGGGCCTTCTCGTACTCCTCAAAGGAGAACTGCATCCGCATGTTGGAAAGGATGATGCGGCGGGACATGCGGCTCTCTGAAGCTGAGCTACGGAGCCGCTCAAAGTTCTTGTTCATGCGGTACTGGCGGAAGGCCGTCTGGATGGTCCTGGCAGCCCTGCGGCTCAGAAAGGAGCCCCCATACTTCCTCTCCAGCATTTCCACCTGGCAGGGAGGGTCGAGGGGAACAAGGTCAGAAACTTACTATAGCCTCTTTTCCCTCCGCCTCAACCATTCTGCCAGCCCCCCCTCCTCTGCCCCCACAAGTCACAGCTGGCTGCTTCCAGCTCCCCAAACACATAGGCAGCGCTCTCAGAGTCTTGTTCTCACTTTATCTCGGCTAGCGCCTGTCACACCAGACAGAACAGGGGTGGGGGGTTCCTTTTTTTATTTACAAGAAGTAGGTATTTGTTTAAAAACAGTTAGGAAAATCAAACAAAACAGGACAGAAAGCAATTGAGAGCAAGGAGGAGGAAAGGAGAGGGGGAAGGAGAAGTGAAAGTGGGAAGGAAAGGAGAGAAAGAAAAGGAGGAAGAAGGACTGAACAAGATTTGTTCACCTGAAGTTCCATTGCCTAGGTATAAGCACAATTAATGTTTTGGTGTATGTTGTTCCAGTCTTTTTTTTCTATACATAACATGCGGTGCATCCTACCCCACCTCCGACTTTATTTTTCAGCAAAATAGTATGAGTTTGATAGGATAAAATGTAGCACACTGTTCTGAAACTGTCAACTTCTATATGTGCTTCTCCCATTAGACTGAGATTCTTGAGGACCAGGTCCACGTGTCATTCATCTGTACATCAATGTTTGGTGAGTGGATGGATGGTGAATAAGTCCCCAGTAGGGTGAAGGGTCCTGGAGCTGGTTCTCGCCTGTTCCAGTCTCACTATCCCTCCCTGGATACTATTGAACAGCACAACATCCCAGCCCTTCCTTGATTTCTCTCACATCTCCCTTTCCTCCCACTCCCAGTCAGAGCCATCTTATCTGCACCTTCTTGTCCTGCAGGTCCGTGGAGAGTTCATAGCTGTCCGACAGGGCCTTGGAACGCTTGATCTCCTCCTCCTCCTGCTTCCTCAGGGCGACACTGGCTGGCTGGAGACGAGCCCGCTGAGCCCAGGGAAGGCCCACCCCAGCAGGGGGGCCCCCCATGTGGCTGCTGGTGGGGGGCAGCTGGCTCAGCCGGTAGGGGGGTTGGCTCCCAGGACTATCAACCGCTGTGCTCAGGTCACTGCCTGGGGCATCACCCTCCACACTGTGGGGATGAGATAAGATGAGCAAGGATGTGGGAACAGGAGATGGGCTTGCTGGGCCAGACTGAGAGTGGGAGGACCAGATCCTTTCCTGCAACCCCATCCTCCCCAGCTTCCTCACAGACATAGGGACCAGAATACTTAAAGGTCAGAGGGGACTGCCATTCCCCAAAGCTGTCTCCCCGCTGCCCTCACAGTTCCTTCCCTTCAGCCCCCAAGGCCCTCACAGGCCAATCCTCTTTCCCCTTTAGCCTTGATTCCTCATAGTTCTAGCCTCAAAAACCCTCACCTCCCACCCAGACCTATTCCCCTACCCCTTATAGCCTCAACCCTCACAGCCATGCCCCCTCACAGCCAGATCTCCAGATCAGCTCCTCCCAGTCCTGTTCCCCTCAAACCTCCCCACCCACCACCTATTTTCTGGTGGCCTTGGCCCCTAACAGCTCCAGCCCCAAGCCCTCCTTCCCCCAATGGGCCAATTCCCTCACAGATCTACCCCCTCCCTCCAGACCTCTTCCCCTTACAGCTCCATCCACTCTTGGCTCTGTCCCCTACGTGTGCCAGGATTTCCCTCCCAGCCTTGACCCCAGGTCTGAGGCTCACTCCAGCATCCTGCTTATAAGGGCTCTCCCCCCCCCTCCCCAGCCCTGCCCCCCTATAGCCCCGCCCTGCCCTCTGCTGCCAGGACTCAGGCCTGGCCAGTTCCCAGGGTTCTCTGGCTCCAGGGCTCCAGCTCGGGGACAGTAGGAGGCACCTCCCATCCAGCATCCTCACAGGTAAAGAGCTGCCCTGCGGGGCAGCCTCCCTTTTCTCCTCATGGCCGCCTCTGCTCAGCTGGGGGAAGGGGGCAGGGGTCTTGAGGGCGAAGAGTGGCAGACGCTGGGCACTGGGCCTTGCCCGCCCTGGTTACCCAGAGCTGTTGTTCTGGCAGACCTGCTCCCATGGTGCCATGGCAACCAGGCTGCCAGGGAACCCAGGTGGCGACGGAGCCCAGGCGCTCTGAGCCAAGCGGTATGGTGAGGAGGCAGAGAGGCAGGAGAACAGGGGATGGGGGTTGGGAGGGGAGGGAAGGTGAGACATGGAGAGGGTTGTGGGGGGGAATGAGTGTGACTAGGGCCCAGAGAATGGTATGGTTTG
>PVIJ01008287.1:0-75430 GCA_004024925.1 Scalopus aquaticus
AAAAAAATGCCTGCAATTTTAAACAATATACAATTGACGTACTATTAAGATATATTACAGTGATGAAAAGTAAGCACTCGGATTTTGTGAATTTATTGATTGAAAGGATTAACTAATAAGGTTAAGCAATATGGCAAGAAAAATGAATCCTGAAACATGAATATAAAACCAGAATCCATGTCCTGTTGTAAATGGATAATATATATCATATATATGTTACATATGTTAACATATAAGTAAACATCAGTTCACCTTAGCAAATATTCTTTGAAAACTGTTGTAATATACCAAAAACAGAAAGATGAGAAGACCCAGAGTGAGGCTTTATGGAATTTACTGTCCTTCTGAAGAAACAAACAAGTCACTAATGATAATACAAACATTTTGTATAATATTTTTATATTTAGAAATATCATACATAAGTAGGTCTTTGATGTTAAGAATTAGTGTTATTTGAACTATGAGTTACTCAATGTTTTAATTGGATGGGCAGAAATAAATAGAAAATGACTACATAAATACATAAGTCTAACTGAGAACATAGAGTTTAGCCAAAATAATTCCTGGGCATAGTCTATCAGAGGAAACAGAGAGAATAGAAGTGAACCAAATCTGTTAGAAAAGATTTTATAAGTTAACACTCAGTGAAACTTCAGTGTCTTTATTGATAATTAAGACTCCCCAAGCTGCTCAAGGAGCCTTTTGTTGTGTTGTTATTATAAATAACAGAAACTACTTAGTAGATGCCAAATATTATCCAAATATTCAAGAGTATTTCTTGCACACCTACTTTACAAACATCACAAATAAGTATATTGGAAATGTAATCATAATCCATTTTTGTAGACATAAAATTTTATTCAGTACCCTCTCCTTCCAATCATGATGTGGTTTCTGTACACAGCTCAGAAAACAAGTATAGGAACTTAATGACTCATAAAACTTTAGAAAGTAAATCCCAGCTATATTGTCATTTACAGGCTCATATTTTTGGCTATTATCTCTAAGCTGTTAAAATTTACAAGTCTTCATTCATTCAATAGTTCTTCGATCCATGTCAACAAAATTGGATTTGTTATGTGTGAGAACTCACAGATGGATATTGCCCTACCCTCCAGAAGCTTATAATCTAGTAAGGAGAGTAAAACAACCAAGCAACCATAATAAAGTGTTGCAGCTGATATAATGTATTATATGCCATGTACCATAATGGAAAAGGATTTAATGATTCTCTCCAACAGGTTCAGCTTCAAAGGGGATAATGTTTGTGCTGGAAGATCAAAAAGCTTGGTAGGGTAAAATAGTAAGATGCACAGGGCAAACACAGTAGTCTGGTAAGACTTAAGTTTAACTTATGGTGCACATGAAAGGAAAGGTGATAAGAAAAGAGATGGGGTTGAGATATAGGACAAGTTCTTTGTGCCAAATGAAGAATTTAGAGAAGATACCATGAAAGGGGAAAATACAAGAAGTTTGGGGAACATAAGTTTCTGGAAACTGTAAGTGTAAAGTGATCATCAAATATGGTTGCCAGAGGAAAGAAAAGAAGAATGAGGATTGAAAGATTTTGTTAGGTTCAAAAACCGGCAAGACTGTGGTGATAACTTCTAGTGATGAGAGTTAAGGTCTTTGGTCCCAATTGGAATATGAGGATTGAAAATAGATAAAGGAAAGTGGACTAGCGTTTGACCATGTTTCCTCAATAACAAATGTGAATTTGATCAGGAGTCAAATAAATGGAGCAGCCAGTTCTCAGTCCCAACCAAGTTAGCAATTGATAGAAGAGGACAGTATAGATTAAACAGCAGTTAATCAGTGTTGAACAGGAAGTGGAAAGTCAAGAAATACATACATAAATTACCTGTGGGTGTGAGGTTTGGTGGGATTTCATACCTTAAGGATCAAATTTCTTTCTGTGAAATAAGATCCAGGTGCACTGCATATTTCCTTTCATTTAAAAGTTAAGGAGTATCTGGCATCTAGGTGATCTCTGAATTTTTCAAAGTTCAAAAATAAGAAAGAAAATATAAATTTTGGATCTTGCTGACATGTGACAATCTGCTATTTCAAACAGATAAAAAACTCTATTTTAGCACTTTCTGGTAATTCTAAGTGTTAAACAGGCTGTAGCATATTTAATGGACAAAGTTCTTTAGGAAAGAAAGCAGAAATCTACTCAATATTTGATTCCAGTCTAAGTCACACAGTATTGTTATTTTATTTTACAAATTAATGGAGGAGAGGGTTGTGCTATTTCAAAATTATTTAAATGGTAAATTTCTTAGAGAGTTGTAAAATTATAAATCATTACAACAGGGGAATGCAAAGTAGCGTTAACTAATACAAATTAATCAAAACCTGTTTTAAAAAATAGAACAAATGAAGTCAAATAGATTATCTAAAAGTAAAATGCAACATTATAGGATCATATTTAATGCTATCTGGAAAGTTTCCCAGATTCTCCATCCATCTAATCTCTGAGTATTCATTATGAGAAGTGATCGCTGTCTCTCTGGCCCAGAGTCAGGTTTTGTGTTCTTCATTGACACAACCTGTATTACTTTAGGTGTGAGATGAATACAAAAGCTATGATATCTTTTTTAATGATTTGAACATTTTTTAAAGAACTCACAGTGATTATAAAGTGATAAAGTAACAACGGAGATATTTTATTCATTAGAAAGCATGAATCACCATAGTACAGAGGAAAGATCATGGTCTTTGCAGCCAACAAAGAATTGGGTCTAAATCTCAGCAACCTCAGGTATTCCACTTTCTAGTTTTACCACCTCAAGTGGTAAGTTTTTAACCTTCTCAGAGTCTCTAATTCTTCAATGGGAAAATAGGAATAACTGAACTTACCTCACTAGGCAGCTATGAATATTAAATATTAAAAGCACCATGTCCAAAGTTTGACAACATATAGTAATCAATAAATGTTTATTTGTTCCTACCATAGTCCCAATAGCATAGCTCTCATCCTATAAATACTAAATATCAAAAATGAATACATATTAAAGAGTATCAGATATATGATGCTAAAGAGTTAACTCATATATAGTAAATATTGGAATATACAAAACATACTCTATTACCTTCCTCAACTATGGTCTTGTTTTTTAAATCATTCTACCATTTAATAAACTAAAAAAATAACTAAAGTACTTTCAATTCAGAGACCCTGTTTCACTTCCTTAGGTTAAAATATTGCTTGCCCCTTTTTTCATTAATTTACCATATGCTTTATAAAATTCTCATCCTTTCCACAAGTTTAATATGACAGGTTTCAAGTTTCAGTGTCTAATGGTAGAAGTGAGAAAATAACTTATTGATGTCTCATTTTTCTCTACCAGTCACTGTTTCAAAGCTTCTCAACCAGAGGACTTCTAATCTAGCCTAACTTCAAGGATCTTCAAACTAATATATACTGCTACAATTTCCTCATAGAAGTACAAAGAGAAAAGGAGGACAAAAAGGACTTTAACAACCTCACTCCATTGGTAAATTCCTTTTACTATCATCATTCATTATCAACACTGTATACATCTATAATCTCTATCACCTAATAAGATCTCAGAAAATAAATTAAGTAGTTTCATCAGAAAGGACTGGAGGCAGTATACTAGAGATACTATAAATTAGGATGGGAAAAGATAAATATGCTGGCTGAGCACTGTCTCCATTATTCTTCATTCTAAAATCCCTTTTTGGGGGCCTCCCTGGTGGCGCAGCAGTTAAGCGCTGCGCTGTGGAGCTGTCCGCAGAGGTGACGCGAGTTCGGCCTCTGGCCGGGGAGAATCCAACATGGCGCGGCAGACCTCTCCTGCTTCTCCCACTGCTCCTCTCAGCAGTGTATTTCTGATCTGCCTGTTCTGCTACCCACTCTGTCTCTGGTGAACCCTCTCGCCACCCCACGCCTCTAGCCTGTGCCCCAGCTTGTATGTATAAATAAAAAAAATAAATCTTTAAAATCCCTTTTTGAATAAGCAGAACGGGAGTTCACATCCTGACTGGGTTTCCTGAACCTGAGTGCAGTATGTCAATGTATGTGAGTAACAGACATTCCAAAGGAAGGCTTTAGGGCACAACTAAAAAAAAAGCAAGCACTGAACAGTCAACTCAGCACCAGCATCAATCTAAGAGAGGATGCCATTTCTCTAAAACTGGGTATAAAACAATGTAAATGAAGGCCAGGTAAACTTCTCTTCAGAGAGAAGTGGTTCTGGAATGGGAAGAAGTCAAACAAATGAATGTATTCACATGTAGCAATAGGGAGGCAGTACTGGCTAAGAGTACTAGCTTAAGTGTCACCGGGTTCAAAACCCTGACCCACTCCACACTAACTAGTCATTTAATCTTGCTGAGTTTCAGTTTTCCAAGATGTAAAATTAGTGTAATAATTGTTCCAACCTTATTAGGGTCAATATGAAGATTAAATATTTTGTAATGTTTAACATAATGTCTAGCCTAAGTGTTCTTAGTAAATGTTCTTACTAATGTCTTAATATGTGCTCAATAAATGTTAGCTAATATTATCAGGTCCAATGGAGCTTTTAATAGGACTTCTTGAGTGAGTAGATAGGAATTAAGAATCCAAGACAATTTGGGCTCTATCAGTAACATAAAGGAGAAGACTAAAGAGGCCAGAGGTACTACATAGAAAGAAATAATTACAAATTAGAATGAAAGATACAGGTGGGGAGAAAAAGAACAGTTTCTTTTTTGCAAACAACACCTCACTGAGCTATGTACTCAGGGTCCAGCAATTCTACCAGGGTATGATTCCCTGTTTCTGCTTAGCCAAAAATGGAGCTCAGACACATTAGAGGATAATATCTCAGAGGGTAATGGAGACAAATCTTTATGTAGTGTCCTTACTCTCTCATATCCCAATATACAGAATCTCTAGAAAATCCTTCCATTCCTTTCAGCTTAAATTATTTTAATTTTTTTTCTGGAGTCTTAACTTATTAAAGTGGTGAAGGCTTTAAATGTGTAAAATGCCAATACAAAATGATTATAGTGAAAGATATTAATCAATGAAGTGAAGACATATGTCCCCTCTTCTTTCCAAGAATCCCCTTGTGTCTCTGGGGGAAGGCTGAGACAGTCTCGCTGAGCTTAAAGAAATGGATGTTAACTCTAGCAGAAAATATAGAAAATGAGAGGAAAGAATAAAAGAAGAGTGCTGAGTGTAAAAGAAGATTATAACGGAAAGGAGTTCACATGGAAATATTTACATAAATTATGGACAAAAATATTATTGCAATATATTTAAACCTATTTGGCACAGAGAGGAAAAGATGAGGAAAATGAGAAAAACAATTGCTTCTCATACAGCCACTTGTCTATCAAAATCCAATTCTTTCATCTTTCCCTTCTTTTCACTCTCTAGATACCTAACAGAGTGCCAAAGATTCAGATGCTTCTAGGAATCCCCATATGTTCATGAAATAAATACCAATATACATTCATGCTAAAATAACCAGCAAAAAGTTACTTCATTTTTATTAAATTAAATCAATATTTCCTTTTCTAGATTTCAAAGATAGTTGTCTCCATATTCCTTCACCTTCATAATAGCATATCCTCCTAAAAAAAAAAAAAAAAAAACTCTTTCCATTATTATTTCAGTGCCATTCTAAAACAAATTAAAAAGTGGTCCAAACATTCCTGGGCATTTTAAGAAAATCTTGGATTACTGAATGAGTTGTTTGAAATAGTTGAGCAGGGAGAATATTAAATTGTGGGGGAAAGACTTGTATCTTTTTCTAGGAATGAAAAATTTAATAATTTGCTATGGTAAATTCCAACTTTTTCAGTCAGGTTTACCCAGTTCAGACAAAAAATAGTTAATTTTTTAAGAAAAAATCCTCCCTTCACAGTTTTCTTACTTTTTCATTCTGTATTCATCTCTGTGTGTCCAAGGAGAATAAACAACAAAAGCAATAATGAATTAGCCAGGAAGACACTGTCCAAGAAAAATCATTTATATAAACCAGGAAGCAAATTCTGCCCAAATTCTAACAAATCAAGGGATATACTAAAATCTCTTTAAAAAATTTATCATTCTGTTAAGTTTCACTCCTATAACTAGATATGTATATTAAGTTATTCTTCAATGCTGTCTTCTTGTAATAAGGTTAAGTATTTCTATATTGAAAAATTATGATCACAAGTGGACTTTTTGTTATCCTGTTACCTTAAAACAATCAGAGAAATGGCATGTGTGTTCTATTGAGCAACTTCAATTATCATTCCATATAGGACAATGTTAGTCTACCAAATGAGTCTTCCCAGTAACTCCATTTATTTTTGAGGAGAGGACAAGAAAAAGGAAAAAAGGTAGAATAAGGACATGTATCATTTATTCCCATTGCTCATGTACATTGTCGCTAAAGAGATAATAGATCAATTATTGCTCTACAAATTCAACTAAAGCCTGAAACAATACCAATGACCAGGAAAAAAAAAGTGTTAAATCTGAAACTTCATTATAAAAAAAATTTATTTATGAGCCACATACTAAACATAAATTAACTCTACAAGCCATATATAGCTAACAGTACAATTACAATATAACAAAAATATACCCTTGACACAGGCATACATCTGTTACCTACCACAGAACTTTACACACTTTATTTACTAACAATTATTCCACCAAGGTATAGATGATAAAATTTTAAGAGCTTTTTTTCACCATGATATTTTGCCTTTTACGTGGGGAAAAAAATCCGAGACAATCACCAAGCCAGTAAAAATGAATTATTAATGGTGGAATTTCATGAAGAAACTAGTCCCTGAAAGGTTCAAATTACTGCCCCCTGCATAGAAAACTATTTGGGACTAATCTATATAGAAGATTTTTATTGCATAGATTTTATGTAATGGTACTTACAATATAAAGTTACTTACACTATAAAGGTACTTACATTATAAAGTTTTAATGTGCAAGTATTATATACAATGCATATTATAATTTACATATACACACGTTATTCTAAGTTACATGGTACTAAAACATTTCTTACTGGGCATTAGAAATCTCAAAGTATGTTTAGACATAAGATATGTATTACTTTCAACTTACACTTAAATTCATTATTTAAAACAATCTCCATTTATAAACTAGTAGACTCTAATCTCATCAACAAATTTCACATAATTTTAAAGATTATAAAATTAATACACATTTCCCCCTTCTGCCTTCCATTGCCTGGATTCCCTGCACTGAGCCATGATGCTCTGTTGCACATATTGCATGCGGAATGTATGCTGAACATGCCACAAAGAATCTGCAATGCAGATAAAAGGAAAGCATTATCCTTAATTTGCATATCACACCACACACAGTAACTGATTTGTCAAATATCAAAAAATTTGCATATTCTGGGCTACCCTCCCTCCCTTAATTGTACATTAGGTTTACTTTGTTTTTTTGGAACTGAATTTTATAGAATAAAATGTATCTTTAGCTAAGCTGATATAATTTGAATATGAGCATTAGATGTCTCCTAATGATTTCAGAATATTGTAAAAGAAAAAAAGCACACCTTTAGGTTAGATTGCGGAATGGATAGGGAGCTTAAAAGGCAAGATCTGATTCTGAAAATTAAATTTAGCCTGCCAGATCCTAGAGTGAAACATAAGACTACCTTCCCTCAGCAGCATAAGTGGGAAGACATTGTTCTGCTGTCTCTCCAGGCTCTTTTGTACGCTGAGGCTGACGTGATTCCCCAGACTGGTGTCCTGTACAGAATTTAAACGACTTTTGTGAGTAACAGCAAAAGGAATTTATTGACTTCCTCTCAGACTGAAAGCAGAAGTGACCACTTGCATCAAATTATCCACGTGGACTTTTAGCTATTTAAAAGTGGGGTGGGTTGTGATTGATGCAGATTTTTATTTGATAGTCTCATCTATGCTGATATTTTAGGATCTTATGATATGCAGAGCTTTGTTTGGATTACATATATGCCCGTGACTATTTTTTATTTGCCTAAGTGACAGCACAAATCACATTATTTGCAGAGGTAGTGGAGTCTTTCCCACAAATCAGCCCCAGGACAACAATAAACATTTATTTATTGAACTCTTGGAATAGCTACAAAGAAATATAAGACAGTTTCTGTTTCAAGAATGTTTAACACAGATACAAATTAACAATAAATATAGTAATGCAGGTAATTCCAGGAAGTCAAAATCATAATGGAGATGCTTGTTCTCACAGGAATGAGATCTCATTACCCAATGACTTACTGTCCTTCCAGTTTTCAGTCTCTGTCTCCAAAATGCATAAATTGGACTAGGCTATCTCTAATTCTCTCCCAATCTAAAAGTCTTAAAAACTTACTATTTACTCTTGTATATCTACCCTTCAGCGTCTTCCTAATTTCACTGCATGTCTTATCAATGACAATCTGAGAAAATGGGAAGTCAGTGACCTCAAAAAAGACATTAGCATTGACCTATTTTCTCTTAGCTACTTTTAACAGTTCATAGAGAAAGAAGAAAAGCCATTCAATTTCTGTCCACATCTATATTCAACAGGAGTGAACTATTAATGACAAATATACAAGTTACATTCACTGTGATCTATTCACATATTTTTAACGTAATTTCATTTGAAGGAGACATTGAGCTCTAATATATACATAAAGAAACAAGCTTACATAATCACAAACAATAGCCTCTTTTTATTTTTACAGGTCCTATATTCTTTTCACCTAACAGTCTGGATAAGTTTTCAAAAGAGATGCAGCCAAATAGCTAATTTTTTAAGTTCCCGAGAGGATTTTTTTTTTCTAACTTCAAATCACTGTCTCCTCCTGCTCTGTGCAGATGATTGAAATGGGGTAACAGAGAAGAACCCTTCAAACCCCTCCCCCATTTCTCTGTCTCTCTCTTCCTTCCTCCCTTCCTCCCTCCCTCTCTCCTTCCCTCTCTCCCTCTCTCTCGCTCTCTGTCAAAAGTAGGTCCTCAGTAACCAACACCTTCCTCCACATCCCCTAGACTCCAGCATCATTTAATGCCAGAAAACGCAACAGGACATACCAAGTAAAAATCATTCCAGTTCAAATTGTATTTCTCCAAGTCTTATAGCCCAAAACACTAGAGCAAGGGACACATGAGAATAAAAAACAGAGCATTATCTTAAATCCCTTCACTTACTACATTAACAGATCACTTTCCAGCTTATGCCATTGTTCAAACTGCAAATTATAGAGTCAAAATTATGCCAGGGTCTTTCCATTAAGGAGCTGAGAGTAATGGAGGCAGGAAGGAGAAAGAAGATACCAATAACAAAAAAAAAAAAAAAAAAGCAAAAAGAAACATAATCTAGAATCCACATCTCATGGTTCCCAATAACGTACATTGTGTTTTCTTCTCACATTTTTATCACATTTAATTAAAAGCCACTCTTCCCTAAAAGTTATCTTTTTATAATCTACTAATTTGAATAATAGACAAATTTTCCTAGATATCAGCACACTTACTTTTTTTTTTAAAGATTTATTTAGCTATGCATACAAGCTGGGGTAGAGGCCAGAGATGTGAGGCGGCGAGAGGGTTCACCAGAGACAGAGTGGGGAGCAGAACAGGCATATCAATGGAAATACACTGCTGAGGGGAGCAGCGGGCAAGGCAGGAGAAGTCTGCCATGCCATGTGGGAATCTCCCCAGCCAGTTGTCAAACTCCTGTTGCAGCTGCCTGCCAACAGCTCCACAGCGCAGGACTTAACTGCTGCGCTACCAGGGAGGTCCAGCACACTTACTTTTAAACGACCTACACTGTCATAGACTATGCACCTAAACTCACAATCATTGCAGGTTCAAATATAATTCAATGACATACTTTTCAAGTTTTAATATGATGGTGTAAAAGTCTTGCCAGAATGGGATAGGTTGCAGCACTATTAAGCTATCCAGAAGCACTGCAGCAGGAGTTCATTACCTGACAAGGGAGCTTCCAACATGGTGCAGCAGACCTCTCCTGTCTCACTTGCTGCTCCCCTAGGCAGTGTGTTTCAGTGCCTGTTCCGCTCCCCATTCTGTCTCTGGTGGTGAATCCTCTCACCTCCCCCAACACACACACTTCTGGGCTACCCCAGCTTGTATGCATAAATAAATAAATCTTTTTAAAAAATAATAAAAAAATAAAAGGCTTGCCAGGCAACAAGTTTTGCTGTTACAAAACGCAGTTTGAAAATCTTTTCTCATATTTTACTTTTGTTATTTTTAATGCTGATATTACTTCTAAGGCTAAGTTTCATAAATTTTAAATGTAATACAATAATTGAAATAAACATAGCATTTCTTATCATGCAGCCAAATAAGATTATCATTATACTTAAGTTGTATATACTTAAGTAGGCTGTGTCTTTAACTTGTGAATAAAACATATAAGAGCAAGTATAGCGATTTATTCCAGGACACAGAAAATATTAGTGATACACTTTAAACATGAGGAGCTTTGTAATGATATTTTATAACTAAAATAGTACAACTACTTTATCAGAATATTGCTTTTGTGGAACTAACCATATCTTAGAATACTAAAGTTTATTCAAGTTTCACACAATAAAACTATAATACAAGAAGGAAAGAAGACTTTTTCGAAACCATGATGCTATGTTTCCCAAGTACACCAATCCTAAAACTATACGGAAATACAAATAGGGCATTCTCTGGAAAAATCCCATTCCATCAATCTGAGAAGGGCTTAATAAATTTGAATTTTTAAAAATTGTCTCCTGTAATTCTTAGTATTGCTCATAATTCTCAATGGAGAACACAATTATAGCATTCAAAATTAAATGCTAAGAATTTAAGATTATATTTACCAGACTGCCCATCAGCCAGTATGTATATTCACATTCCTTGAAGAGCTTGAAATAAGAGATAATAATAAAGGTATTTCCTTCATTATCAACAATATAAGTAGCAATAAATTGATTATTCTTGAAAACATCTTGCCTTTTGAGGTCTATAAATTCCCTATTAATGCTGTCAGTGTCTTTAAAGAATTAGAAAATAGTTTTCTAAGATCAAAGACAAATAGAAAACACATGGGTGGTAGCAATCAGAGTGGTGAAAAGAACTCCGTTGAAAGAATTGCAAGGGGAATTGACTCAGTTTTCCTACCTTGAAATTAATATTTTAAATACAAAATATAATCTGAGGGCACAGGTTTAAAAGAGCATGAGTTTATATAAAGTTTGTGCTAAAAAGGGCTAAGTAATCATGATTGTCCCCCAAAAGGTCAATGAGAATTTGACTGATTTCCTTAATGATATGTGATAAATACATCTGAGAAATAGTAATTTGCTCTCCGAAAAGACCTGCATCTCTCTAAAATAACCCAATGACCATTTTACTTGATTTTCCCCTTCTTTGTTAAGTTTTAGACATATTGTAGGAGCAGCTTTAACAGTTAACAAGCTGGTACCCATGGTACTACATACTACTTCTGTTGTATTTCTATATGCTTACATAACAAGGAGGTGATAATTTATCAACAGAAAGTACTTTAATATCAGTGAGGATCACCTGGTTAGAACAATAACTTTGTTAATAAAGAGGATGTGCCCCAGTTACATACATTTGTCACTAGAGTAGAGGTATGAAGTATTACTTCAGGACATAGGAAGTAGCATAAAAAAATGTGATGTGACTTGCAGGGTCTTTAACAGTAAACAGTTCTTGTGCAAAGCCATGTGACTAATAGCACTACAGAATCACAATATTGATCCACCAAACCAATATGAGTTGATTCTTCAATCTTTGACCTAAAGCCTTGTCATAGCATGGATTTCCCAAAACCTAGAATAGGGTTAAACACTTGTAAGTTTCAAAATGTGCAAGGCTGACTTCTAATGCATTATAGATTCCTTAATAGAATAGGGCAGTGCTCATTTGAAATACCCCTTGTTTTCTAGTGTTCTATTCAGGCTGGTTAGGATATGGTATTTCCAAATGG
Organism: Scalopus aquaticus; assembly: GCA_004024925.1. Lineage (NCBI taxonomy): Eukaryota > Metazoa > Chordata > Mammalia > Eulipotyphla > Talpidae > Scalopus > Scalopus aquaticus. Next base: position 11,984 of record PVIJ01008287.1, read on the forward strand.
TGGGAGATTAAAAGAAAAAATGTGACACTGCTAAAAGCATGTGAATGATGTCTGGTGCCATTCAACCTTTTTATGTTGTTCAATTGAAATCCTTTTCAGTCCTCCAAATGATATTGGTAAATGAGTTTATCTTTCTTATATTCAATTAGTCTCTTATGAACTAATACTACTTTTGAGTTGCTGTGAGGTAGGAAGTACAACCTTTCTGGAGAGATCTTTGGGACTTCAAGGCAACTGTAGGGAAAGTTGGAAATGACTTTCACAATAATGCTAAATCTAGCATTTATGCTAGATTCATAATATATATATATGTATATAATAAATCCCTTCATTTATAAAATAAGTCACTTTCAAAGTTATCACACAATGTGTTTTTAATCTTTCTTAAATACAAAACAGAGTTGAGTTTCTTATGAAGAGGTCAAGTAAGACCTCACAGTTTTTATTTTACCAAATAAAATCAATGAAAATAGGGGGAAAAGTTAAGTTGGAGTGTCAACTTGAACCCAGCAAGTTCTGGGTTCAAATCTCAGCTTTACAGATTCCTATGTATCTTTGAAAGTTATATAGGTTCTTGAAGTCTCAAGTTTCCACAAAATATGTGACACCTAGCATGGAAGATAAGTTCATTCTCCCTTCCACAGGTACATCATTAGTACAGGTATTAAAAATTCCCATATTTTCCTATTAAGTTATCATGGCATTGAAATAAATCTTACAAAGCATATGGTTCATGCGGAAAGTGTGAAGAGTAGTGAAATTACTAGACAAAGAAAGCAAGGATGAACAGAAACACACAACAGAACTTTTCACAGTTCCCAATATATAACAAAGGGATAATAAGATAAGAAAAGGAAAAATATTAGGTATTGTTTTGACTAAAAGGACTAAGATAATGAAAAGGACGACTGCAAAGATGTAAAGGAGATAATGCAATAAGCATGCAAGGCTGTTAGAGAAAATTTCTAAGTAAAAACAACAGTTTGAAGGCAGACAATATTCAGAAAAGATAGATGGGATATCACTTACCATGGGTTTTATTCTTTGCAAGAATTTGGTGGTATTTTTGTAGCAGTGAGCCTTGAGAATTTTGTATCTCAGATGTTAATACTGGACAAAGAAAAACATAGCTACAAGTTTCTTAAAAGCCATAAAGACATAAGGGGTATCTTAAATTTCTCAAACAATGTCTATATCCTTAATCATAGACTACTATATAAATGTGCTAAAATTCATCATGAATGTGAATACTTTAGTTATTACAGAGGATTATGATAAAGGATGAATATTTTCAGGTTTTTATCTACACATGTGATAATACATTTTTTCATGAATATAAACTCTCACTTCACGTCTTATTGTCTATTATATTTTTGAGGTGGTCATGGAAGAATGAAAGAACAATGTCATCCTTCTTTCTCCTGAGAAAACAAAATTTCACCCAACCTACAACTTAAAATCAAGCTGCTATCTATAATAGTTGATTATTTGAGCCTTAGTGGTGGTTATAAACTGTGGTTGGTATACAAGTTGTAATTCATAGGTAAAATGTTTTATACCAATTTTGTAGGCTGAAGGAACTAAAATATTTATTATAACATCTCAAAGTTATGAAATCTTTCTTGTTTTAGTCAAATTTAAAATATTCATGGAAAAAATACATTTAAATCAAGAGTGATACATTGACGTGGAGAATTTCCAAACTGTAAATAAATACATTAGTTTCCGGAGGAAATATGGTGACTCACTGCACACAGCAGGTAAAACAAAAAAATTGCCTTAAAAGAGCTCAACATTTTATAAAGAAAAATCACTCTCCTGAGTAAAATTTTATAAAACATTTTACTATGCTTATGGGGTTTTTTAAACTGAATTTTCTGATAATTATATGAAAATGATAGTACTTCAAATAAGATAATCTCAATAGTTGCCAAACTCCACGCACTTTTTCTTAGGGTTACCAAAATTCTCCAAGGACTTTAAAAATGACTTATTTAAATTAATTTTCAATCCTATTTATCATCTTTATCTGATAAAAGAAAATTCTCAAAATAACTGTGTAATATGTATGTGTACTTTCAAAAATAGTTCAATAAACTTAGCAAAAGACTTTAATTTAAAATTAATTCTTTACAACATAAACCATAAAGATAAAGTTACATTTTATAATATTAATAAATACATGCCTCTGACTACACAAGATTAGTCTACTGATGTAACCTTAAGGTCTATGTATAGATTTGTGCAACCATTTCCAAGTTCCATCAACTTGATCCTTCAGGAGAAACACTGGTACTTCCCTTCAATAGCACTAGAGATTGCAAAACCACTGAGACCTGGCTACGGAGCATATATGTGGGAATTCCATTTTTGATAGGTGGTCATGATTCTGTAGTTACAAATCCTTTGCAGATACATCTGTGTAGTTAGTCATTGCTAGTCTTCCTAGCATAGGTATAGGTTCCAGTATACTTCTATTATCACTTATGTAACTAATTTTGTGTATACTTTTCCTTTATGAGGGTTAGCCCAATTAGTATATATAGGAATCAGACCCCAAGAAACCAAGAAATCTTGATTTGTATCTTTGAATAGTGTATCCCTTAAGCATTTCTATTTTTGGTTTGAATGATATCAAAGGACATTTTCATATTTCTTTGAATATTCACATTACTAAGGTTAATAATAAATCTATTTCAAATAGGTCGAAAATTAAATGCAAAACTCACAAGCCTTTGTCCATAAAATAGCAATAATAATATACAATAACTTTCAGTCAATATGATTTTCAAGAACTACACATAAATCAATAAATAGGTAAATAAACAATATACAATATGCTAAACCAATATACTCTCTGTATAGCTGAAAAATACACCTTCATCTACGTTTTATTCATAAAGACTTGAGGTCAAAGTTTTGAAGTTCTGTATATACTATCTGCCCCCAAGCCAAAGTATACAAAGCACATTAAACAAACAGAAATGCATTCATTCCCTGTATGCTACATATCTTAATAGTTAGACCCTGACTGATTCTTCCAGTTAAGATGATACTTGGCACTGAAGTTGTCACCCATTCTCACTCAGTAATTCTACCTTGGAAGCCTACAGTGATTGAATATGTAAACTACGTTTCCTGCTGTGCAATTAGTTAATATTTAAAAGTGACAGGATCGGGCCTCCCTGGTGGCGCAGCGGTTAAGTGCTCCGCTGTGGAGTTGTCAGCAGTGGCGACACAAGTTCGACGCCAGGACAAGATTCCCACATAGTGTGGCAGACCTCTCCTGCCTCGCCCGCTGCTCCCCTCAGCAGTGTATTTCCATCGATCTGTCTGTTCTGCTCCCCACTCTGTCTCTGGTGAACCCTCTCGCCACCCCATGCCTCTGGCCTGTACTCCAGCTTGTATGCATAAATCAATAAATCTTTAAAAAAAAAGTGACAGGATCATTTTGGCTGTAGGTTTATGAAACACTTTTTCCATAAGCATAGATAACAGTTTTTGAAGTGAATAAACACAAACATACACATACACAGACTCAGACTAAATAATACACTAGTTAGCTAAATCCTGACAAAACAACTAGCAGTTAAAAGCTATGCATATTTAACATATCAAGGTCAAACAGAACTAGATCCACATTGAAATTTACCCACTAACTATGTAACATCCTACACTATTCTCTGCCTCAGATTTTCTATCTGACAATAAGCTTAATAAAACCCATCTCATCATGTTGTGGTAGGAATGAATGTAAAGATCCATGTAAGGCTTCCAATACACATAATAACCAACATGTTTTTTTTCTTTTTTTTACTGATTACATTGCTTACTAAATTTCTAGAGAGAACAATAATATAAGCCTGATCAGAGTCATTATGGAATTCTGTTATTATTAACACAGGAATTAGCATTAACAATGACAAAAATAATGTCTATAAGTCTTAGAGTAAAGTAGAAATAGATCATACTTAAAGTGGCAAATTCAAATATTTTATATAACAGATGACTATGGTATGAATAAAATTGCTATAGTAGGATGAAACAAAAGGCAAATCATGTAATTTACTTGTATAGTCTGGATCACCTCTGTGAGGGGCACCTGAGGTTACATCAATATCAAATGAGAAAGGAAGAATCATGTGACAGCCTGGAGAAAAAGAATTTGCTCATGCTCCTGGGTGCAAAAGAGTGGGAACTGACTGAGAGTGATTATCTTTATTCTTTCTTGACAGTTTAATTAAGTCCTCTAATTAGTCACAGTCACTAAGCACTACATTATCAACTCTGCTTCCTGCTGGATTGGCTTCTTCTCCTGTGTGATAACTGGTTTAAAAAGTTAGCTGATCTAAACATTGCCTTTAAATTACAAAGATTCTGAGCCCAGCAACACAAGTTCAGCTTACTTCAAGACAAACCATGTATAAAGTTCTAAGTTTGCTGAACTGAGTTCTCAGTCCTGTTCTCTTCACCATTCTACCATCATCTCCACTGAGTTTCCTCTTAGTTTTCTTTCCTACTCTTTGGGTTCTCATTATCCTCCCAGATGTCAGTCCTTTCACACTATCTCAATCTCCTTGACCAATCCTTAAGAAAAATAAGCACCATATATGCAAGTCAAAGTATTTGAATTCTTAACTTTTGCCACTAAACAATCCTACGGAGGAGATTTTGGAGGTGGTAATGTTCACATTAAAGAAATGACTTGCCAGCTGCAGGATTATAGGCAGTCAGCCAGAATGACAGGTCAGCACTCAGTGTTCCTCACTTCAAACCCAGGAAACTATGATTACCTAAGGCCCTGTCATGCTCTTCCAAATATATAATCCAAATATATATTTTCTCAAAATTCCGTATGTTGACCAGTGCAGTGACATATTTTATACCTCTTATTACATGTTTCTTTAATTTTAGGAAATTATTTTTTAAAGATTTTTTTAAAGATTTATTTATGCATGCAAGAGCTATGGGGTAGACCAGAGGTGTGGGGAGATGAGAGGATTCACTAGAGACAGAGTGGGGAGCAGAAAAGGTGGATCTGTTGAAATACACTGCTGAGGGGAGCAGCGGGCAAGTCAGGAGAGGCCTGCTGCACTGTGTGGGAATCTCCCTGGCTGGGAATCAAACTCATGCTGCAGTGGCTGCAGATAGCTTCATAGTGCTGAGACTGACTTAACCCCTTGTGCTACCAGGGAGGCCCCTCTTAGGGAATTATTTTGTGGGAAGATTTCTAGTCATAGCATTTTTCAAAAAACCCTACTGATTACACTGCAGCTATTTATAAAGGTCCCTAGGATTATGAATCACTAATAATCTTCATCTATTGATAATTTTCTCTAGAAAAGTTTGCTTTAAATCTTGGTCAGACTTTTTTTCCATTACCAATTGTATTGGTTTCACCAGAAAAGTATAATTCTCTTTACTTGTTTTTTTGAGTCTAGCCAAGGCATAATTTCTGACAGTAAATCACTACTTTCAAATTAGTAGTAAATAACATTTGAAATAAATTACAGCATTTTAAAAGAAATATATTTGGGCTTTCTCTACAATATTCCTGAGTTATGGTCTTATGTATTCTTTTAACTACATTCCTCTTCCTCCATTAACCTGTAAGACTCCCTTTTTTTCCTGTATCTTGGAGCACAGGAAATAACACTAAGTTTAGAGAATATGCTGATGTACAAACATGAAGGATGACTACAGTCAGTCAAGTTTGCAAGTAGTGCAAACTTGCCCTTTTGGGGAAGGGTCATTTCTTTGGTATCTGAGGAATCATGACAGGGAGCAACATTTGTTTCACAGCATGTCTATAAACCAGAATACTTTATTTCTAAGCTAACCTTCAATGATTTTTAGACATCAGATGTTTTCTATGTGAAATGGTGAAATGGAGCTAGTACTACTAACCCTGCCTGTCTCCTAGAACTGTGTTAAAGACTTTGTAAATCATAAATCATTATGCAAGAGCAAAGGACTATTTTTATTATGATTAAAAAGTTTGTTCACCTTCCTTAAATCTTTAAATTCTTTTATTGCTGCCAGTGGAGAGGAGGGCATTTCTAATAAAAGATTGATAAACATTGGGGCCTCCCTAGTGGCGCTGCGCTGCGGAGCTGCGCGATGCAAGTTTGACGCCCAGCCGGGGAGAATCCCACATGGTGCGGCAGACCTCTCCTGCCTCGCCCGCTGCTCCCCTCAGCAGTGTACCTCTGATCTGCCCGTTCTGCTCCCCACTCTGTCTCTGGTGAATCCTCTTGCCGCTCCGCGCCTCTGGCCTGTACCCCAGCTTGTATGCTAAAATAAATAAATCTTTAAAAAAAAAGATTGATAAACATCATCAGCATACACAAATGAGTCCATTTAGTCTTGAGAGTCTGATCCTTTAGTCATAATTATCTTTATCTCTATATAATCTAGTTTAAGAATTGTAGTGGCAAGGTAATATACACATTTCAAAACGTGGGAAACAAATAAACTCTGCACCGAAGTTCCTTACATTGCAATTGCTATAAGATAGACAAACCAAATCATCATTTTACAAAAAAAAAAAAAAAAAGGAATCTTGATTGTTATTTATCTAAATGAAATGGCACAAAATGAAATAGTGACAAGAGCCTTAAAAATAGTAGTGAATATCATTTCATCACAGCAAGAGCAACATGTTTTAAACCCAAACAGGTTTAAGAAAATGGAGTTTGACGGTAGGTGTGGTATGGTAACATACACCTGAAGATGGCAATTCTGTATCTCTAAATAATACAGAGCATTGTAAATCAATGCTGTTCACAAAAATGGAGAGTAAATAAAGAATTTTAAAATGTTGATTAATTGTAAAAATAGAAGAGATATTTAAGCTTAAGCAAACGGTAAGAGAAGCTTGATGGTAAGGATGAATTTAAATTCAAAGTAAGGAGAAATTGGGTCATGGGAATTTTTTTTTAAGATTTATTTTTAATTTTTACATACAAGCTGGGGTACTGGCCAGAGGTGTGGGGCGGCGAGAGGGTTCACCAGAGACAGAGTGGGTAGCAGAACAGGCAGATCAGAGATACACTGCTGAGGGGAGCAGTAGGCAAAGCAAGAGAGGTCTAGCCGCGCCATGTGGGATTCTCCCTAGCCGGGTGTCGAGCTCGCGTTGCCGCTGCCAACAGCTCCACAGCACAGCGTTTAACCGCTGCGCCACCAGGGAGGCCCCCCATAGGAATATTTTTTAAAGAATGATAGATAGCCAAAGAGAGAGGTTATATTTGGTGCCATTTGGTGAATGGCTGAGTCTGAAAGAATTTTATTTTGTAGTCAGGATTTCAAGCTGTTCTATGCTAGCGAAATTTGTCTTTTGATGGTCAAGTAATGGTTCCTCTAAACCTTCACACTGTTTGTCAAGACTAAAGAATAAAAAAAGGAAAAAAATCTTAAAACACCTCAGGCACTTTTCTGTTTATGTATAAAAATCTCTCTCAAAATTAAGGGACCATGACTTTACATTTATAAATACACAATTGCAAATATGATAGCAGGTATGTCTCTCTCAGCCATTTTTCATTTAGGACATGCAAATATTTTAGGTACTATAAAGGGCTTTGCAAAACAGAAGATGCTGCTTCTATTCCCTAAGATTTCACAATTTTGTTGGAGTAGTCAAAATTAGCACTAAAAAAGATTTTTAAAAGTTTCTGTAATAGTACACAACTGCAAAATAACTGAAAAGACTGCTATAGAACAAGCAAATGTTTTCTATAATCAAAGCACTTTCATGGTATTTTAACTGATGCTTAAGCACATGCAACTAAAAGGAAAATCTTCCAATTGTGGCAGAACTAGTCATACTCACAAAATAAACCATTTGATCTTTTATATTTTGTAATACCCTTGCACTTAGCACCAAATGGCAAATTCTAATTGCCTGGCCGCCAATGGAAGATCTGTGTCACTTATAGATCAAGGCAGTAAAACCCCAAGTCCACTGCCTCATGAACTCCAGTCTCTCTATATTTCTGCCATGGCCAATGAGAAATCTAGCCATCACTCCAGATTACCTAGCTAGAAAATTGTAGAGCTTCTCTATTACCCTGGGTTCTTAGATGACTGAAGAAAAGAACATTCATCACAATGAGGTCCTACACTAAATTAAAATATATATATAACATGAATAAGAAACTCTGCTATATCAAGCCACTTAATTTTTTTTTAATTTTTTTATTGTTTGATAGTGCAGCATAACCTATTTTGACTAGTAAATCAAACTAAAGTCACATAAATGAAGAATAAGGAAGAATCAAAATATCCTCAAAGATTCATCTGAATCTTGTTTCTATACGAAACAAAACACATTAATTCTAATAAGTCATTGGAATTAAGGCTAAGAAGTAATGATTTAAAGAGTAACAGAGAAGGAAAAAAGTCATAGGAAATACCAATAACATTTTTCTACCTGCTTCTTCAACAAGGAATCCAATTATTAGAAAGAAGATCGATGAAATGATGAAAAGGGAAGGGAATAATATGCTTGAGAAATGACTGATGGCAACAGCTTTCATAAATATTATCATTTTTGTTAGCACAACACAGTTTTAGTTAGTTGGATGTTATTGTTATCCCATTTTATAGATAAGGAAGTTCACATCCACAAAGGGTAACTTATTTAAAAGTATACTGAGTAGTAAAACTCAGTCTGATCCAAACCCATGTTCTGGATCACAACTTACAGTACATCAGCTCCAGTAAGAAAAATAACTTAGTGAAAGCATTTTATCTTCTGCACACACTAGCAGTGCTATCCCTCCAAGAAATCAGCTTGCATGAGTTTGAAATTAATGATGCTAGATATCAAAGATCGAATGATTTGTTTCTGTCTTATCTTCTGTCTTATCTCCTGAGTATACAGATGATGACCTTTTTTTAAAAAAGACACTCATTTTTTGATTTGGTGTTTTCTAGCCATTATTTCTAGTTGCAAAGAGTGTGTGTGTCTGTGTGCATGTGTGCATATGTATGTCTAGAGAACATTAAGTCAGGCAAATTCAGAAAATCAAATATAAAAATGTACTTGATGGAGTGCCAACATTCTCTGATTTGTCTCTCATCAATCAGGATCATCTTTGTCCCTTTCTATATACTCTATACTTTGCCCCCACATTGCCAAGAAGCTAAACTTCTAGAAATCCCTGTCAGCAGGGTTCCAGATTAGGTTCTGCTAATAATATACACTTGGAAGAGATTTCAAAGACAGAAAATTAGAAACATTATTCTACAGCAATCACTGGCAGGCTGGTGTCAGATGTGAAGTTTGTGCAGGGTTCAGACATTATGAAAATCACCAACTTCAGTACCCAGATAGCCAAGATCAGAAGCAGTTTCCTATATATTTCCAGTTTTCTAGTTGATTGAGACCTGGGATTGGAAACTATATTGGTATTCATTAAGTCAACAACAACCTTATGCCTTCTACCTTTTTTTCTCATTCTGGAGATTTTTGTATTTAAATTATATATGTAGCACTTAGATAAATCCCTTCTAGCTTACCACCTAGTAGAGGGAAATGTAGATAAAAAATATAAAATTTATAAAATCTGCCTTTAATTTTTTAAATTAAATGTAACAGTAAATCAATATGAGCTTTTGGACATAGGCAAGATTTCTTTGGACAGAGAAGATAAGATGAGCTTTATCACTGCGGCACCAAGATAGAGCCTAAGCGAAGATAGAATAGAATTAAGACCAATAGAGGTGCTATGTTTTAGAAACTAAAGACTTCATAACCAAAGCCTGTAGACTGGGCATATAGAACAAGAAGTTCAGCTTACCTATAGCATGACATAAATGACTGCAATGCTACGCAAATGATCTCATATAGGTAAAGGTAAGCCTCTATGTTTATTATTGCATTGTGAAATATCTTTATAAAAAATAGTTCAGTCTAATGGGAGTTTCCAATATAAATTTTAGTTTCTAAACTTCATGAGCTTTAAGACTTTTCATGGTTTTATAATGTGAATAATCATATTACACAACAAACTAGGTTTTTACCTAAAAATTGGAATTTTAAAAAATTTACCCAAACAAAAATGCTTAAACAGTGTCACACAACATCATGTAATGAAAGTGCTAACTAAAACAGAATAATATTATGAAAAATTAATGCCACTGAACCAAAAATCATAGATACAAATAGGCCAGGTTTTCAGTTTATCAGCAAGACTGCAGAAATACAAAGAAATAATAGAAGACAATATAAGCTGTGGTATTATAAATGTGCAATTTAACCCCAAATTTTGGGCACCAAATAAGAATTATTTTCCTAAATATTGTAACAGAATTCAGAAGATATTTTAGTTAGAATTCTTCTGGTATATTGCACTGAACTCAGATGGCTCTACATTCAAATATTTCACTGATGTGTATAAATACATGTACTTTTAAAAAATTAAGAGAACATTCTCTAAAACTATGCCAAGAACCACAATAGTAGTTTCTTTCCTTACTTATCAAGGAATTCTTTTTTTAATATATATTTTTATTGTTATTTATATCTTTTACATTTTGTATTCCCCTTTGGTAACCCACCACCAATTCACCTGTGATCCATCTCCGTGGTCCCTTGTGTCCTTTTCTACTCCATTATGTGCCCTTATCCTCCTCTCTTCCCCACCCCCCTCAGCTGAATGTCTCTCTCCTATTTGGTTTCCCTATAGTCCAAAATAAATTTCTCTTACTTCAACTTTAGCTTTTTCTTTCCACATTTGTTACTCATAATCCTTCAAGTAATATGTTTGAAACAACACCACAGCTTACTCTCCCCTGGCCTAATAACAAATCCTGTCTCTAAAATGAATCCTGTTCCTTAATTTATCAGGATGAATTTTTTGTTTGTATAGATGATTGTGCGCCATTGAATGGCAACCACTTCTGAATGAAGATGCTTTGAGTATATTTGTGTGATCTGAGTGCGTACTTTTCTCAAAAAAATAATTATGCATTCGTGAACTATGAATAAAGACCACATTAGACACAAGCATGACAATCAGTTTTTACCAGTTATATTGAGCAGCATACCACAGTGGTAAAAAAATTTTCAAGTTGCTGTGTACGTGTGTGTGGAATTGGAACATTATGACAAATGAACTAAATCAATCACTTTGATTTAATGTTACTCATTTAATATACTTTGAGCAGCAGACCATACACCAAAAAATTACTAACCCCCCAATCATTTGCTCAAATTCATTTTATTCCTTATCTAATGCTTCAAAATTGTTTGCTTTCTATAATAACATTGCCATAATTCATTTCAGAACCAGTGATTAGTCAACAATCTTTGACAAGTCTCAGGTCAGAAAAATATGCATGAAAATGCTTATTGCTTGATAGATAAGTTTGATTTTGTTTCAGAAAATAAATTTTGATAATAATTTAGACCAACGTTTTCCAGATTTACCAGACAAAAGTGTCTCCTGACACTTTTCCTAGAGAACTTTCACAGCAAGGGTCAGGAGTAAGTATGTTAAAAAGTGCTGAAATAATGCAAAATAAGAAACTGGAAAACAAAGATTCAAATTAGATTCAATTTTCTTATTATCTGATTCGGGCAGTCATCCATTCATTGTTTGTCATGCTAAACAAAACTGAAGCAATGATAAACAGGTTACAGGAGAGTAGAAGAATATGTAATATTAAGAGGAAGACTTGGGGAAGAAGAAAATGGGAAGTTGTTATTCAATCGGTGTAAAGTTTCAGTCATGAAAGATCATTAAATTTTAGAGATATGCTGCTATACATCAAATGGCTAGAGTTAATCATACTGTATTACATACTTAAAATTGTTAAGAAGGTAGATCTCATTAAATGTCCTTACCACAACTTAAATACGAGAGGTGGAGGGAGGATTTATTGGATCTGGTAATTGACTAGAGGTAAGATGAAGGAAGTAAAGGAAATTGAACTATTCACAATAGTTTGCTGTCTATAGAAAACAGGTAGTATTACTATCTTCAAGTAACTAGAACAATGAAAGACGACTAGGTTTTAAGGAAAGATAGGAATTCAATTTTGCACATGTAAAATTGAGGGATGTAGAGATGGATCTGTCTATTAAGCTGACCGGAACCTTGGGGTTAGATCTGAAGTAAGACATAGATTTAGAAGGCATTGACAGGAGATTAGTGAGTAAAATGGCTTAGGAGGAATGGCTGGGAATGGTTGAAGTCATACAAATAATTTTATAACTTAAGAATCAAAATAAGAATAGATTTTTTTGAAAATCCTAATATTTCAAGAATAGGTAGGGTGAAAAAAGTAGAAGCACAAGGAGAGAGTATTACAAGGCAAGGTAAGTGGAGAGAACTGTAACAAAGTGAATTTTCACCAGTACATGACTCAAATATGTCAGAAAGAAAGAAAATAATCAATTAGACTTGGCCACTGAAAGATCAAGGATTGAGAAATGTATGAGTAGGAGTGGGAGGTAAACTGGGACCAGTGAAAGTAAACTATGGTCTCAAGTTTGAATAGTAAGCAAATAAGAGAAATATGTAGATGACTGCTGAAAGTATATCCTTTTTCAAAAATCAAATTTTTGGAAATTCTCTGAATTAAAAAAGATTTTAGAAAAACATCTGGTACATTTCCTTTTGAGACAATGCAGAAATCACTTCCTTTACATATAATTGTTCTACCTCTCTGATTGACTATTTCCAGAAACAGGAAGCTTATTAACTCAAATGACAGCTAATCAATTGTTTTTGATATATAAGCTATATAGGAGAAAACACATAAACAATAACATATACTTTGTTGTCTCTGGCTTCTTTCATTCAACACTATGTGAGATTCATTCATATAGCTATATCTGGTTTATTATAAATTCATTTATCATATTTTACTGAGTGAATATATTTACAATTTATCTATCGAAATATTAGGGGAAATACTTTTTCACATTTTTTTCCTTTTTTTTAAAAAAAGATTTATCTATTTATTCATACAAGCTGGGGTATAGGCCAGAAGCGTGGGGCGGCGAGAGGGTTCACCAGAGACAGAGTGGGGAGTAGAACAAGCATATCGATGGAAATACACTGCTGAGGGGAGCCCGGGCGAGGCAGGAGAGGTCTGCCATGCCATGTGGAAATCTCTCCGGCTGGGTGTCCAACTCGCGTTGCTGCTGCCGACAGCTCCACAGCACAGTGCTTAACCACTGCGCCACCAGGAAAGCCCACTTTTTCACATTATTGCAGAGATCTGCTATGAACACCCTCATAAACATCTTTTTGTTTCAATTTTCATGCCCACCACCAAATTATAAGAATTCCAGTTACTCCATTCTTATTCTACAATATTGTTTTCTACCTTTCTTACTTTAGGCATTCTAATAAATGAATAAATAGCATTTTAACAATTTGGTAAGTAATGGAGTTGAATAACTTCATGTATTTCTACTTGGATATACTCATATGAAGTGTCCATTTGAGACTTTTACCCATTTTTCTATTGGCTTATTCCGCGTTTTTTTTTTTTATTTTTAGGAGTTTTATATAACATGGATATGAGTCATTTGTTACATATATGTATTGAGAATATCTTCTCCCACTCTCAATGTCTTTGTGTTATCCTAATGAACAACAGTTTTTTTTAGTTTTAACACTTTGTGTGCCAGTGCCCTTTAAATTTAACAGCCCCTGGGGCCAGCCATTTCCTGTGCCACCGCATGAATGGTATAAGCATTCAATAAAACACACACAACTCCTGAACTACTGGATATTAAAAAAACTGTAATATCTCTCATAAAACACCTTACACTTTCACCAAAACAATGTGTAAAGCTTCTAGACTGAGTATGATCAAAGAAATAGCTCCTAATAATTCCAAATAAATACAACGTGGCATGAAAAACCAGAGACTGGATGAACACGTATTAATACGTGAGCGGACACCTGATACTGGTGACAAAAACACGTACTACTACGTGAGCAGACCACAAAGTGTTAATATAAACTACCTGTTTTTTACTTTATAGTTAGTGCTTTCTAGGTTCAAATTTAGAGATTGTTGCCTGCTTGCTTTTAAGTTATGAGAGACTTTTTCCTATGATTTATTTCCTACAATTCTAATTGTCTTGTCTACTGTTTATTTTTTTTTACAATGTATCTTTGTATTATCAAACATTTTTTTATTATTTCCTTTATTTCTTTCTATTAATATTAGCTATTATTTCCTTAGCTCTTCTTTTCATTTTTACCTGAGAAATTACAAAATGCATTCTTGAGCTACTTCAATAATAGTTATTACCTTTGCTATCATCTCAATATTACCAAACCATAGAAATTTTTTTCTACTTAACCTTCCTCAACTTTATGTTATGATTGCCACCAAGTTGTTATTCTAGATGTCTGTGTAACTCCATAAGCATTAACTTATTGTTTAATATAGTTAATGAACATTTATACTTATTCATATTCATACTCCCCAGTCATCTTCTCCAGTATGAATAAATGACATTTCCATGCTTCTATCTTGGATTAATTCTTCCAATTACAGAAAATTCCTTTTTAGTACCATATCCAATACAAGTCTGATGTGACAAATTCCCTCATTTTTGTTTTCTTTTCGTATTTTAGTGGAGTTTTTATTTTTTTAAGAATCTTTATTTCTTCATTTGTAAAGGATATATTTTTATTGGTCATAGAGTTGTAGGTTGGTAGTTATTTTCCCTCAATTGCTACATTTTATTTATCTTCTTGAATCTCCTGAAAATTTAGTTCTCAATCTTCTGTTTGCTCTTTCTAGGTAATGGCTCTGTACTATCTCTTTTTGCTTGATTTCTCAGTTTTGCCATGGCATTCCTATTGGTGTTCTGTTTTTGTTTTTGTCTGTTTTTTTATATCCTGTTTGGGTTTTGCTGAACTTCTTAAATCTCTGTGCTGATGTCTTAAATTTTGGAAAATTCCTGGTTTTAATGTCAAATAATGTATCTCCTCCATTTGTTTTCTCCTCTAGAGACTTCAATTTTATTTATGTTAAAATTGTTGAGCAAATCCCAAATGTCTTTTACATATTATCTGATTTTTCCTTCTATTTCTCTTCTTGCTTTATTTTGGGTACTTTCTAGTTCATTGACCTTGTGTCTACTGTGTTCAGTAAAACCTATTATACTTCTCCATCAAATTCTTACAGTTTCTGTCAGTTCAAAAACATCTGTTTGTTTCTTTTGTATCACAATTTTTTGATAAACTTTCTTTTCATATTCATTTTTTTCTATTTTCTTGAATATTTTATTTAATTGCAGGTATTTTAAAGTCCTTGTCAGTTATCTGTAATAACTACATCAGATAGCTGTCAAATTCAAATGGCATTTTTTTCTTTTAATTATTGGTCATATGGTTTCTCCTGTTTGTATGTCTAGTTATTCTTTTATTACATGACAGAAATTAAATAGAATCTCACAATTTCCAAATGATTTTCTCTTCCACCAGAGTACGATTTTCCTTGTCATTATTAAGTAATAGATAGGATAATAACCTCAAGTCAATGAAGGATTCAACTGGGTCAGGATAGAATAAAATTTTAGTAGAGTGTATGTGACCTGCCCTGTTTATAGTTTTATTTCTAAACCAGGGCACTCCCTGAACTTTAATTGTGAGCATGGTAGATCTTTATATTCTCAGCTCTGAAAGAACTCAAGAAGTACTCTTTCAGAAGTTTCTGGTATCTTTTTTTTTTTTCTCCACTGTTCTCTAATTATTTTTTAATTATTAATTTTCTTTTCTTGTTACTAAGTTTGCACAGTATTTGACTTCTCCCTTCAAGTGTAGTCCCCAGTTCTCCCACCGCCACAGCACCTTTGATTCATCACCACAGTCCCTTGTGCTCTTCCCTCCCATTTTGAGCCTTTTTTCTCCCCCTCCCTTGCTGTATGCTTCAGATCTATGTTCAGCTTGCAAGTTTTGTCTTTTTTCCTGGCACTTTGTTCGGTTTCTCTATAGTCCATATATAAGTGGTAGTCCAATATTTATCTTTTTCCTTTTGACCTTTTTCACTTAGCATAATCCCTTCCATCTCCATCCATGTTGCCACAAGTGACATGAGTTTATCTTTTTTGATCACTGAGTAGTATTTCATCGTGTATATACACATCTTCTTGATCCATTCATCTGATTTGGGGCATTTAGTCTTTTTCCTTACCTTGGCTACTGTAAATAGTGTTGCAAGTAATACAGGAGAGAGGTTTCCTGTTAAAATAATATTCGTGTTCTTCTGGTAGATTCCTTCTTTATCCTCAGGCCCAAACACTTAAAAATTTTAGCAAATATTTTCAAGGAGAGTTTGGTCCTGTATTTGAGTTTGGCATGTCTTTCCTGTCAAGTTGTTTTATTTGTCATTTGTATTCTAAATAACAAAAAACCGCTGAAGCTTTCTCTTGTTCTTTAAAGACTTCTTACCTCTGCATTCTAGGTTTTGCTTTCTGTGTGGCCTCAGAACACAATAAATATCCCAAGGAAAAAAACTGGTTCTATATTCCAAATGCATTAAGTTCCTAATGTCACCTTATCCTTGAACAATATTAAAAGTTTTACTGGGCTTTCTTACCTTCAAAAAAATCTCTGCTTGTGACAAGTTCAATCCTTAGACCAGACTGCACAGAAAAAGAAACCACAATCAGCAACATGGTTTTCCTCTTTGACATTTTAGCTTATTTATTCCTTTGCTTCAACTCTAGAAAGCACAGTTAATTTATTCTGGTTGTTCCAGGTACTGCAAAAGAAGTATTTGAGCTGCCATAATGTACCTGGGAATAGAAAAGCAATTACATTTGGGGTGTGTGTGTGTGTGTGTGTGTGTGTGTGTGTTTTGAAAAACTTTTTTATATAAGTTAACTCTCCTGCATTTTGCATTCATTGTCTTAATTTTGAAATGTGGAACACTGTAGAAACATTTTATCCTCATATTTCCCCATCTATTTAAAAGAATTATTTTCTTTAAATATTTTTTATTTCAATATAAATACTAACAAATCCTAAACTTATTTTTTTGATAAGTTAAATCTATTGCCATCCTGGTCATGATGTTCAGAAAGTTTAAGTTTACCAAAATCACTCTTGAAACGCACAAATATACTAGATGTCATTAAACTCAATCAGAAAAAAATTGAGAATCACAACTTAAATAAAGGGGAAAAAAGGGAGAATAACATAATATTAATATAGTCACAAAAAATGATCTGACGAGCTGTTTCTAAAATCACATGAACAAAAGAGCAAAGAAAATATACAGAAAAAACAAATGTACAAAATTGAGAGAGAAATTGGAATCTTCCAAAACAAACATTTGTGGAAAATGATAATTACAAAAAGAATACTTTAGTCTTTTCAAAGCCTTTTCCACAGATTATCTCAATTCATTGTCATAATTCAATTATATTTTACAATTAACTCCAAGATAAATTAACTCACAAAATAAGTGACTTTTCACCATTGTCAAAAAATGCAATTAATGGTAAGAGATTTTCTTGGTTCAACTACAAATAACTGAATTTACACAGCTATATCAAAACAGTGCAAGAAAAACATGTATTAATTTTATCAGTAAAATTTAGTTAGAATGAATGACCTTCTAAAAATATAGACAAGGCCTCCCAGGTGGCGCAACAGGTTAAGTCTCAGTCTATAAAGCTGTCTGCAGCCACTGCAGCATGAGTTCGATCCCTGGCCAGGGAGCTTCCCATATGGTGAAGCAGACCTCTCCTGTCTCACCTGCTACTCCCCTTAGCAGTGTACTTCAGTCAATCTGCCTGTTCTGCTCCCCACTCTGTCTCGGATGAATCCTCTCACCATCCCACAACTCTGGCCTACACCCCCGTTCTTATATGCATAAATAAATGAATCTTTAAAAAAATAAAATAAAAATATTATAGACAATTCTATTAAGCAAAGAGAAATGTGTATTCAGTAGATTCTCTCCTACCAGTTAAAGGTATATTTAGCTATACACATATATATTTAATTGCAAAATAAATGTATTCATATTACCAAATTTCTAGAGAAGGAAGAACGAGAATATTTCATAATTACAAATGGGTGTGTTCACTTATTTTATGTCACACATATATCACATTTAAGAATCAAGCGAACCACTAAAATGGTATTTTAACAAAGTAGATTTAACTCTAAAAATATGTAGCTCCTACCTCTCTCTTACATACTAAGCAAATATCTACATAATTGATTCCCTCTTTAAGTATCTAGGGATTCCTTTGGCAACTGAGGTGGCTACTTTGAACTTCCAATAATATGTTTGTTTTCCCAGAGCTGTTGGTACCTGAACAATTCAAAGATAAATTTGCATAGTTACTGTGATTTAGGGAATAGGGATACAAATTTGGCTTTTATTGTATTGTTTCTAAAAGTGTTTCTGCAAATAAATGTCACTTAAGATGTTATTAACTGAGAAAGTCTAAAGTAGAATATAATGGCCAACAATAAAATTTGAAAAAAAAAATAATCAAATCCCAAACGTCTCTTTACCTATATCAGTAGGGATAATGATAGTCTACATTTAAAATTACATTAACAGGAACAAGTACTTCATTCCATAGTTAGAGATGAGATGGAGGGTGGGAAGTAACCCTGAGAGCTGCCTGTTTTATTTATATTTATGGTATGGGGTCAATCAGAGCAGAATTAAATTCAGCTAGGCACAGATTTGATATCTGTCAATATCAATATGTGAAAGAGACAGAAACAGTGAAGTTGGAGGTACTAAAGACAATCTTCTTTAATGTTATGTGGCTGCATACCTGCAGTTCTGTCAGTGCTTAGTATTTTATCAAAGTAAGACACAGATGAAGCTTTCCAATTCAGTTAATTAGATGCACCCAACCTACCATTAGGAGGCAAAGGAAGTTATAGCAAACATTTAAAAGTTTCAGCTCTTTGGATAGATCCCTAGGAGTGGAATTTCTGGGTCATATAATAAATTCACTTCTGATCTTTTGAGAAATCTCCACACTTCTTTCCATAAGGGCTGGACCAGTCTACATTCCCACCAACAATGTAACTGTTACTTTTTCTCCTCACCCTTGGCAGTATTGCTGTTTGTTGAAAGACAAAAAACTGGGTGGTTTCACTTACATGTGGAATCTAGAGAAACCAAAAAGATGATCAAACAAAGACAAACTATAAGACTGACACTAGATATGAACACTCAGGATGGGATGGGAGGGAGAATCTAGAGCAGGATGGTGGGAAGGAGAGCACGGTGAAGTGTGATAGAGCACAAAAGGCACTTTGGTGGTGGGAAAACCACAGTGACCACACCTGAGGGAAGAATCCTATGCTGTGAAAAAATAAAGGAGGATGTTTAAAAACATGAATAAAGATTTTCTATTATATACTAATAATTTAAAAAATTCAGAATTTTGAGCTAATGCAGAGTTCCTGCTCTGTCCCCTGGCTTCTTGTAAAGAGCTCATTACTATTAATGGAGCTGCATGTGAATTGAATTGTCGATTTCCTAAAAGCATTCTTCCTGAGTTGGGGGTCTGGGCAAATGGTACGCAAAATTAACTCATACATTCAAAGCCATCTATTTTTAAAATGTGTGATAAGCAACACAGGAAGTTTTTACAACTAGCCAGCAAAATCTGAGCTTTCAATCAACAATTTCTTTCACCAAAGGTGTGGAATGTAGAATGGATCCAGAAACACAGATGGTATTTTACATCTGCACATGCAATTTCCTTTTTCTCCACTTTTACATAATCTTCTATCTCATTTTTTTAAGACTGATAGAATTTACCAGTAAAATGCATTACTATTTACTGCTTCTGAAAATGCTGCTCACCTCCATTTCACATTTTAGTAGCAATTTAACTGTCTTTCAGTATGTGTAGAAAGATTTAAAAGTAAAAACTTATAAACTCCCCTTTACCATCTTATGAATAATTTCAGAAGATTCACTTCTTCTAGAAATCTGTAACTTCTGCAATATTTAAAATAAGTGCCCTTACCCATACTAATTACTATTTTCCTAAGACTTAGGCTAACATCTCAGTAACTCTTAAGACCAAAATGAATCTTGGAGGTCATGCTAATGCAAACCTTCCCTTAATATATGAGAAATGATGGCCCCAAAATGTTGTCAACTTATCAAAGGTCACTTTCCCACTTAGTGCTGAAGAGATGGGGGAAACATACATGCTTACAATCCACAAATGCAGAATCACAGTATACCAACACAGTCATAGCTCCAAAAATTAATGTCCAAGACTCCAACAAGATGTGAAGTCCTTATCTTTCTAAAGTAAGTCAAATTCATTTGAGGACATAAAAGAAGCCTGATTTTCAAAATCCTTAGGGTATTTCTCAAAAAATGAATACAAATATCTTTCAGCATCATACTACATTCAAACAAAAATAAAGCATGGAAACAGCATTTGATTGAATAGAATCCAAGTAGCCAAACCCTACAGGAAACGGGACTATTTAATTTTTGCAAGGCAGTAAATAATAAAGTACTACAACATCAACTAGGAAGATGTTTACAAAAGGAATGTTCAGTTAATCTTTAGATTTAGTCATGCTGATAACTCTGGCCTAGACCTCTCCTATGAGCTCCAGAATTAAAAATGTCTATCCCCAATATCTTCATTAGTCTACTTCAAAAATTCTACATCTTTATCATGTCTAACACCAAACGTACAGCCAAAACTGTAAACTTACAACAGTTGCAGTGTATCCTGTTCTAATGAATGCCCCCAACATCAGGATGCTTATGCATCTAGAAACATAATCATCTTTGAGAACTTCTCTCTCACATTTCTACCTAATTCTTTCACTAAATCCCAATACCTTCTCCCAATATCTTGCTGTCCTTTTATCTGAAATTTGTTGAATCCCCTCCGCCTCTAGAGCTCCCACCCCCTCTATACTGTCTTCTCACTTTTCTGATGGATCCTTCAGTAGCCTCTGAATATAGCCTTGCAAGTATCCAGCGATGCCATTCCTTTCCTGTCTTCTCCAGATTTATATTTTGTATACAAACCAGTTCATATCAATTTCCTGCTTAAAATTCTTCATTTCTTCAAGTTGTTTTATAATAGCAAAACCCTTTAGAAATTCCTAAATAATTCATAAAATGGCCTACAAAGAACTACCATTGTGGCACTATTGGTCTCTAGTGTCCCATCTCAAACTAGCCTTCATTCCTCTCCCAGTATCCACCCTGGTTCCACCTCTGTGGTCATTCTGGCTCTTAGTCCCATGCCTGTATCTGACCCTGGCACATTAATCCTACAGCTAAAAGTGTGCTTCCTCCCACCTCACGCTCACCTGTCTCCTCATCTTCATTCCCATGAAACTTTCTTTGGTAAGCCTTCTATGAGGTACCTCCCTGCAAAACTATTTGCTGTGTTTTTCCTCCATAACCAACATCTAAATTTATAAAAATATAGTATATGTGTATGATTACATGTTTTGTTTCATGTGTATTTCTTTACTATATTTCCATTTATTGACTCATTTCATTAAAGCCTACTATAAGAGCTGTCATATGATGCACATTTAATGGTAGTTTATTGAATAGATGAATAAGCTAATAAAGGAAGAGATAAAGGAAAGAATGAAAGGAGAGAGAAGAAAGAAAGCAGAAGGGACTTCTAATAAAAAACCCTCCATGAATTTACAAAGTTCCATTCTATGCTTAAAATCCACCAGGAACTTAGAAAGTTCCATTCCATGCTTATATGTTAACCTGGGTAATTGTGAGCTCACAGAATATTTATTAGTTAATAGGCCAGAGTCACAGTTTAATGAAGTCAATCCTAGCTATCCAAACATCAGTCAAATTAAGAATTTTCCTTCTGGGGTAACAACCACATACAATAGTAGTTTAAAAGCCTCATTTTTTGACTTTCTGCTGAGTTTAGGAAACACCCTAAAATGGGCATGAAGATTGATCTTCCCCCAGTGAGACTCCAAGTCCTAAAAAAGCATCCAAGATTTTACAACTCCACTAATTACTAACTGGCCAATAAGCAATGTAGAAAGCTCTGAAGCCTGATCATGCTAAAACATAATTACTATAAGGTATATGTATGTGTGCATATTTCTGTTTCTAAGGAGATAAAGGTAATGGAGGAAATAATCAGTAGGGATTGATTGATAGAGAAAACAACAAAATGGCATTTTCCTTAAACTATTTAGGAAAACAGAATCAAGGCAATTATGACAGTTTGCACCTTCATTTTCTGATACTTTCTTAACATTAGAATCCTCGAAATTCAGAGCAAAGCTAGCAATACCAATATAATTATTAGAATTCAAAAATAGAGAGAGGCAGAAAATACCAAACAATGCTATAGAGCACTTCATCTGATAATGTGACTTAGAAGCTTGGTATAACTTGACTCCCATTAAAAGTTTTCTAAAATTGTGATATGAATTCTAAGACACTCTTAATCCACTTCAACTAGAGCCTACATCACAAATTTAAAGTTACCAATAATTCTTAATCTGGGAGAACAAGGCATAATCCATATTTATAAGTTTCAAAGACAAGATTTGCATTCCCACTTTGGTTTCCCTCATGTTCTATTGGCTGCTATTTTTTTATGTACAGATATATGCAAGGTTGATTTATGAGCACACGCTGTGCATGAGAAAGTGTGCTTTACAGAACAAGGAAAAGACACCTAGCTGTTGAAGAAGCTACCAAAAACACAGATGCCAGAGTCCATACCCTAGTTTGCAGGTACAGAAAGAACACAGCATTAGAGCAGGGCCTAGATCTAAAATCTAGGGGAAGTGAAATCAGACATAATACTTGTACACTAGGGGCCTCTGTGGTGGTGCAGCGGTTGAACGCTGCGTTGTGGAGCTGTCGGCAGCGCGTGATGCGAGTTTGACACCCAGCCAGGGAGAATCCCACATGGTGCTGCAGACCTCTCCTGCCTCGCCACTGCTCCCCTCAGCAGTGTATTTCTGATCTGCCTGTTCTGCTCCCCACTCTGTCTCTGGTGAACCCTCTCGCCACCCCACACCTCTGGCCTGTACCCCAGCTTGTATAAATAAATCTTTAAAAAAAATACTTGTACTTGTATGGAAAAATAAATACATAAATAAATAAATAAATAAATAAATAAATAAATAAAAAATAAAAATAATAAAATTAAATTTAAAAAAATACTTGTACTTGTTTGGGAAGCCTCAAGGAAGCCAAAAAACTCTAGAAATATCTCCTTAGGACCAAGCAAGACTACAGTTGTTCTCAAGCATCTGTGAGATAATTAGGAAGATAAGACATACTCTTAAGATAGTCACCAACATACAGCAGAACACATGGAGTACCAGAGATGGAGTAAACTAAAAACTGCTAGAGTTCAGAAGAGGATGGTTATAGGATTGTTGCTTTCTTTTGCAAAGACTTCATATAGATAGAAGACTTTTCCCCTGAATCCTGGTAGGATCTGGAGAGGTAAGGAAGAGGCAAAAGGAGGAAACCAGGATCACTGACAATCCCAATAGCTTGCATTTCATAATAAAGGGTCCTTGTCTTTCAAGAAAAAAGAAATCCATGTAACATAAGGTAATGGATTGTTTGCAGTTTAGACAATTTCTCGGATTAGGTTTGAGATTGCATTTTTCCACTTAGCATACAGCATCTGTAAGGGGGTGGTAAAAGGAGCAGCAGCAGGTTAGTTTCTAACTTCACAAAGATATTCCTGTTTAGAATTCAAAACAAAAGTACTGAAGTACGGAATAAAATTGTGGAACTCATGCATTTGAAGAAACTGACGTAAACAAACAAACAAAAAAAACTAGTCTGTGTATACTCCCCACTTAGAATGTTTCATTGTTATGTTCTAAAAATAGAATAGATCTGCTGACAGAACTTTTTTTCTCCTTAGAAAGGAAAGTTGTTCTCTTATTACACTGGTCAAAATTTTAACAAAAGTCATGTTAGTAAAATAAAATTAGTCATTTTCTGTCAATTTGTATGTGCTCAACATGAATATGACAGTCAAATTCTAAGTTTGGCTCTAGTTGTTTTTGTAATCTGCAATAAATTGATGTTTACATCACGAAATGCATGCCAACAGTAATAGGCCGATGGTTAATACCTGTAAAAAATTAAGTCATAGACTACTTAGATTTCTTCGCTTGTCTCTTGTACAGCTGTTCAGGAATAGAATAGATGGAACATGGTTTCCATTGTGCAAAAGCACAGCCTTAAGACTCAGTTTCGAAGAATCTAGAAATAGTCTCAATTCTTGTGGGTCATGAGTGACTTCTAAGGCTGTCATGAGGCCCTCAATATCGGAACAGGATATGAGAGTACTTTCCTTTCTGAAGAAAGGCTCCAACTGCTGGTGGTACTTTCGGTAGAAAGTAATTGTGACATCTTCTTCTAGAACAGTCCATTGTTGGAGTCTTGATCCTAGCAATTCTGCCTTATTCTTGTATAAGTACAAATCACAAACCAGGTCATTTAGTTCTTCCTGTGTTATTCTGTGTGGGCTTGATGATGCACCACAGTGAAAATCTGGATCACTGCATGCTGATGGAACAGGAGAAGAACAGGTCGATTCACCCTTGTCCTCATTAGATGAATCAAGAGAATATTTTGCTGGAAGTTCTGGAATAGGAAGTCCCTCACCATGTGGAACTGGTCTCAATGTATATGGAATGTTTGGGTAGACTATTCTTGACTTCTTTTCCTTCGTTATTCTGTTGGAAAGAGAAGGAACCAAGCAGAAGTAACAGTCTTTTATGTGGTTGCTTGGCTCTCTCCACACCATGGGGACTTCAAACTGAATTGATGGTCTTTTGCCATTGAACCACTGTGAAAGCTGTGTTGTACATGTAGCACAGAAGAGATGCGGGGCCCAAGGCTTCTCTTGGTCACCAACCTTGCATCCGAAGTAAAGATGAGAAGCCTTCTTCACTGAGAAGTGATACTTTTCTTCTGGTTAGCATATGTCACTTCCCCACAAATACAGCAGAAATTGTCCACACTATAAATGCACTTTCGAGGCATTACTGTTCTGTATTGTGCCTAAATGGATAAAATAATAACAGTTCTATGGAACAGTAGCTTAAACTGTCTCACACAAAGTCTAAATATTTTCAATGCTCAACCTTGCCCACAGGGCTTTCTAGAGTGCACTACTGATGTCAGCTTACTTCAGCAGCCGCCTGGCAGTAATATTGCATTGCATCATTGCTCATTGGTATTTAATCATCAGGTACCAGCTTCATTATTATAGAAATGCACATAATAAAGGTGAAATAACTCACCTAAATTTAAATAATAAATCAGTATATACTGGAATTAGAATTCTCAATTATTTTTATTTAGTTGGATATTTACCATTTGAACCATGATACTTTCCACTAATAAGCCAAACACTAATAACATCCAAATGTTTCTCTCTCCTTCCTTCAACTATGATAGACAGAACTTATAAATTTTTGAACATTTAAATTTGATCGCATCTCAAATATAGATTAATGGGGCAACAGTGATAATTATTGAAAAAAATGACTGTTGGCAGAAACACTTAAAAAATGCTTAATTCTCTCAGCTCATTTGTGCTATATATTGAACAGTTTTACAAGAATGACAAGCAGTGAACTATGTAGAAAAAGAATAGGGGATGTGATGTGTTTCAATCAATCAGCAATAATATTATAATCATCTCTTTTACTTATTGAAAACTTACTATTCCAGGAAATATACATACACTATCCTTAGTACTAACAAAAATGGTGGGCATTGTTATATCCATTTAACAAATACCAACACACTGTGCTTGTGTTAACACAAACACAAGGGAGGTTAGCTAACTTGCCCAAGATTAGCTACCTAGTAAGTGATACATACTAACCCTTTCTTTCCTTCCTTGCTTAGGACCTCACCACGTCTCACCTAGCATTTTGCTGTATTCTCATACCATATGTATACTTGTGCCTGCTACTACAGATGCAACATTTGCTCCTTCTATTTTGAACAGGTCAAGTCCTCTGGACCAGCCATACTATCCCATGCCTCTGTGCCTATGCCTAGAATGGTCTTCATGCTTTTCCCTTAGTGACAGCCTGTTCTTCCTTCAAAGCTCAGTTCAGGAGTCTCCACTCTAAGGCCTTTTCTGACACCAGTATGGAAGAGCTGATCATATCTTCCTCTGCGGCCTATGCATGACCCCATTAAAGGCTGAGCTTATCCACCTTATTCACTCTATTTATATGCATGGAACCCTTTTAGAGACTGGAAGCTTCTTGAAAACAGGAACCATATTTCATTTATCTTTGAATTCTTCAAACTTAGCATAGTCCTGAAACCTATCTGGTATTCAATAAATAGGAATAATTTGGGTAGAAGTTTAAGCTGGACCCAAAGTGATTGCAGATGATATGGAGTTTATAAATCCTTTTCCCATTACAATGTCATTGAGATTGCAGTCAGCAGTGTCAAGGAGTAAAAGGTTTTCTTTCAGTGCTAGTGAGTGAAGTTTGAAAATTACAAGCCAAAGATTTTTTACGCTGCATTTTAGTTAGAAATTATATCAGTTACTCCTTCATTTGCTGCTCCTGTCCCCTGTTACATTTATTAATTATCAAAGATATTAGTTGGTTTGAACAACTGCTTGCTTCCTTATAGTCCATCTGTGCTCTCTTCTCAATAATGCATTGAAGTCATAAGTGCAGGATTTATTGCCTCGGTGATTTCAGTGGCACAAATTGTGCTTTCACTACAGCACTGAACAGAAGGGAGAGCTAATGGGTGAGGTAGAAAATGCTTAATCAATATCACTCATGGCATAAATTTAAAACACTAAACCCCCAAGCAGATTTTGAAAAGGGCTACATTCAAGGCCCTCATGTCTAGAAATACATTTACTGCACAATGAAGTTGAGAATCACTTTCTTTCCTCTCACATTCTCAATTATTCCACAGGCCTCTTAGGGTTCTACTGAATCTATGAGTATCTCAAAGGACCCAAAGGAGAAAAATGTCCCTGAGAGAATGAGGTGGGAATATATTATTTCCAGGAAGGATGGCTTTTTCTTCCCCCAAAAAAAACATGATTATTAAAAAAAAAAAAAAAGATCAAGCATCTATTCTGCATCAATACAGAGAAGAAAATTTCAGAATTCGAGGGCTGAAAGAGAGTTTACAGATACCAATCCTGGAACTGATGAAGGCACCTGCTTACCTGGGTAGACCAATGAATGGACCATGATATTAGGAGTCAAGACACTGGATAGACTTTGAGAGTAGAAGCCATTCACCCACTATATGAACTAAATGCTCAAGAGCACAAGCATAGCTGGATCACTGATCCAGGCAGGCATTTCTGCTGTGATCTGTACATTTCAACAGAAGACACCTGTGCATTCGACAATAAAGCAGGTGTGCACCTAAAGATCAGCAGGGGCAATTGTGAGCAAGGGAGCACTAAACATCTTCATATAAAGACTTCTGCATTATTAAATTTCTTGAACTTTGAATCTCTTTAAATACCCACAGGAGCTATCTAATTTATTGGAAAAAGATTCTTCCTTCAAAACCAGGTTGAGAATGATCTTAGAGTAAAAAGAAAGCCCTAAGACATAGCATGAATTCCAGGACACAAGTAGAAGCCACACAGCTTCATTTTCATCTAACACACTGTGAGGAACAATCAATCAATATAAGGGTTAGCAAACAGGTCTAAAGTTTTTGTCAGTGTTCTTTCACTGGGCCACCGTGTAGGGAATGTCTCAGTGCTAAACAATAATCTTATTTTCCTTGCCACCCTCACCTGTAAAAGAGAATCACTGTATCCTACTTCTTCATTGTCTGTCTCAACACAACATTTCAACAATGTCCCTAGAATTTTAATTACATTCAAGTTATATGTGAAATTTTGCTTCTTTTTATAAATTCTGTTCTTAATTTTTAGCTCTAAATTTCTCTTCAGAAGAAGCTAAAATATACATTATTCAAATATTAGTGATCACTCTCAACATTAGCACATTAGTGAAACAGCTATACAGCTTCCCTCCTACCTAATCATTTAAATGGGTCTCAATTTTATACACCTAAATAAAAAATTATAAACATCAAAAATAAACAAATATTCCATTCATAATTATTTCTCTACATAAGCATTTGGGATAGTTCCTGTTATATATTTTAAAGAGTTTGATTTACTTCTAAAAGTTTCAAATATTTTATTAAAATACAAGTAATTGAAGCAATAAAAAGGCACGTCAAAAGGAGAATAAAAATAAAGGGTAAGAAAATTCTTATCACTGATTAAGAGAAGAGAGACACATGGTAAATTCAGTTGGGAATATAATCAATCATTTCCCAATGTCAATACCAGCTCAAAGAAAAGTTGCCTTGTTTTTACAAAATTTCTCAAGGAGAATGTGGAATCAGGGGCTTGATTTTTCTGTATCAACAAGGACAAAATATCATATACTGAAATCATTCTCTCTGCATCTATATTCATAAGTAGTTTCAAGATTACCTGTTAATTTTTAATTCACATATTCTGCAAGATGATAGTAAGTTAAATGGAGTAGGCAATCTAGCCTCCTATTTATTGCTTCTTTGTCTTTGACTGTCTGACATACAATACCACAAAAACTTCTAAGTGAGGAAGAGGAATAGGAAGAAATCACCCCAATACTCCTACTGGAAGAAAAAAGTCACTAACCATTACCAAGTTGTGTGTGTGCTCTAAACATCCTCATATAAAGACTTCTGCTTATACACATAAAATATACTTACATAAAATGTATATTATAAATTATACAAGGTATATTACATATATAATGTACTAGACAAAAGTCTGTATTATCTTACTATATATCAGAATACCATTAATAGATTTTAAAGCTAAATCTGAGAAGTGAAAACCAGATATTAACAGATAAGTTAATTTAAAAATTAATCTATAAATCTACCCTAAGATTCATTTAGGTAAGAACATCTCTAGTATTCACAAAAAAAAAAAAGAGAGAGAGAAAATATTTTGACCCCTACATTAAATTTGAATTCCTAAATTTTACATTTGATTTCATTAATTATAAATTTTTGTAAGATTGATCAGTTCTTCCTTTTAAATTTTGACACCTAGTGAATACTTAAATATTAGAATGAAAATGATAAACTACTAATTCTACCCATAACAATATAAGATTAAACCTTTTCACAAAAAAAAATTATATCCCATAGAGAATCTACATGAAGTCTATGTGTATAAATTAAGGTTCATCCTATATCACTATATTGTGTTATTCAGATTATTAATTAGCAGTATAAATTATAAAACATAAGGAACCAACAATAAAAATTCTTACACAAAAATTTAATATTATTTTATATTTGTACTTTTTATAACATTACTGTCCAGCCTTGTTAAAGGGAGCTAAAACCTATTCTCTGAGCAGCATATCCTGATGATAGGAAAGACTGCAAAGGAACTTTGGACTTCAATTTTGTTATTTTTTTTAGAATTGAGTTTTGGTGTTGTTTTTTTTTTTTTTTTTGACTTGAGTTGTGATACCCAAATGTAGCCTAAAATATTTAGAGTTTTTAAATTGCACATGATATCTACATTGAATCTTGAGTTGAAACCAAATCTATATTGTTAATGAAAAAAGGTGGCATTAAGGAAAAACTTCATTTTTAATGCAATTTAATTTTAATTAGTTTTATTAAAGTCACAGTTGAAAAGAAGATTATCTACATAATTTTGTGAGTGAGCACATAACAGTGATCAATGACAACCATTTAGCTTGCTCATTATTACTAAGAAATAAAAGATGTACTTTATCTTATGGAGCAAAGTAACAAAATTAAGCCTTGAAAATGATAGTTTGTAAATGCTACATGTAACTCTGACCAAAAAGAGAATAAAATTAAATGAAACAATAGATACTGAAAAGAACTAGACACCCCCCATCTCCAATATTACTTTCAATCAATCTAAAGATAATCATCTCTCATATAATCTACATGTGCTAATTCAACTTAGAAGTTGCTCTTTACTTAAATGTTAACAAGAATTGTTCTGCTACATTATAATAAAAACTATATCATCAGGACTTATCTTGTGTCATATAAAAATTGGAAGTAATAATTAGGTTAACTGCACATATTAGCTCATCCTTCATTATGAAATCTTCATTACAAACATAAGGATATAAATATAAACTATTTACAAAGTAGTTCTGTTCCCTCCCAATCATTCCCCTAACAAGAATTTTCAAAATTTTAGCAACACCAAAGCACATATAACACAAGAAGTCTTTACTCTCTAAAGAATTTACAATCTAGATAATGTTAAGATATATGAAATAATGGTAATATATAAAATGAGGCCAAGGTGACCAACTCAAACATGGTGTCATCTACAAGCTGCCTCATGGAAAGGGCAGATCTTCCCCCAACTCCTGTCATATCCTACACACACTTCCATCTACCTAGGAAAAAGTGTTTTACAGCTGATTGTTTGTGAGGCCAGAGTACTGGCTATGTTCACACAGGTTTCCAAGAGCACACACTAATTATTGGGGGGGTTGGGGGGTGGAGGATGGATGGATGGATGAAAGTAATGGCACATATTGTGACTTATGTGTATATGAATCCTAAAGAAATTCATAACAGGCGCTCATCCTCACAGAATCAGACTCATTTGAGGGTTTTTCATAAAGCTAGTGTTATCTGAAATCTCCAAATGTGGAAGTTTTATGCAACTTAGCAGATGTATATCATTCCAATTTAGCTCAAAGATAATTTCAACCAAAATATCAATTAACTTAATAATAAGTTTGAAGAGAAACTCAATGCTAATTAATGAATAATTATATCATTTAAAAGCCTATTTGACTGGATGGTAACTACTAGGATTCAATGAATCCTGGAGTGTTGTCCTCTGAATCCTAGGCAGGAATGAGAAATCCTAAGAATGTTGTGATATTAAAATCCTGCCAAAGAAGGAGAAGCTTCTAGATCTAGTATGTAAAAAATGCAGAATCTGTTTTATAAAGAACACCAAAACTATAATAAGATAGTGGAGAATAAAAAACCAGTTGGAAGGCAAGCAGAGTATCAGAAATCATGACAGGGAATTCCAATGTTAGGGAAATTGCATGTAGAGCATCTCTGTGGGACTTACAATGACATGATACAGAAAGTTCTTCTCACCATCTAATTCTCTAATAATACCAAATACTTGTTATGTGTTGCTTGTTTTGTACTGTTTAATATAATTGGTGATTTTCATTCTCACAGATATATGCAAAACGTAGATTTAAAATATCTGTAAAGGTTATATCAACATTATAAGATTTTTGAGAATTACTGCAGCTGCAATTTCTAGGAAAAAGAAAGAAAAGGAAGATAGCTTTTGAAATGCTTAGCAACTGCACCTTCTTACACAATATGAAAAAACAGATTTGGAAGCATAGTATCAAGAGTAGTGGGGACTTTGAGCCATATTCTCAGTTCGGGTTCCATCAGTTTACCTGGCAACATTGCCAATTTAGCAGGCATTGGACTGTGCGGAAAGATTTGCATGTAAATGAAAATAGTTTGGGGCATTTTGCTTTGCCTCAGCAAAAAAGAAACATCCCTTTTTACTAGCAGTACAAAAATGAAAAGGAGGTTAACACAGAAGGATCCAGGGCTGAGTCCATTACTGGGAAAGCTAATTTGGCAGGTGTACCAAACTCTTGGAGATTATGGGGTATGCTTCTAAGGACTACTAAAAAGTTTGGAGCATGCAGGTGTGGAGAGTCTGAAAGGACAAAGCACAGACATAACATTCTAAAGTTTATAGGAGAAAAATCGCAAAATGAAGAATAATATTTTTATTTTTAATATTGTTTTGTAAAGTTTCACATATTTCATATAAATAATGCATGATATAATACATAAAATGGTTAGATAATTTTTTGAATATTTAAAATAAATAAGGATCTCAAACATTATAATGTAGTGTGATATTTCTCATCATCAGTATGGAGTTTTAAAACTTCACTGCAGCCCTCTACTTCCATACCAGAATCACAATGGCCTGGTCTTGACATCATTAGACTTGAACAGGATGCTTATGGCCACACCACCCGGACAGTAGTGACCTTGGAAACTAAGTAGGGCCAGTCCTGGTAAGTACTTGTATGAAAGATTTTGGCAGATCATCTCAGTCAGAAGGAACATGCATCCTGAGATGAAGTCTTTTAATTTCTTCCAAGACTATATTAAGTACCCATTATTCAACTAATTCATCTATTTATGTATTTAGTCATTCAACAAATATTTAGTGTCTACTACGACTGAAGGACCATAGGTAAAAGTATAAAGCATAGAGAACTATAGTTAGTCATAGAATTTAGCACTCATAATGGTTATGGTCTACTAGAAAATATGTGCTGCACAAGTGAAGAACACAGAAGACTGAACTTCAAAATGTGCATACCATAAAAGTAGTATTAAAGGAAGTACCTTGACATTTCAAGAAAGATAGAGAGTAAGAAGAGTGAATAGGTAACTGAGAGATGCCAATAGGGAGAAATGAAATGCTCTCCCCATATGGAGTCTCTCTCTTCCACTTGCCAACCGTGTGTTAGAAAGGTTTACATTATGTCCAGAAGCCTTGATGACAATGTCTTGGTATCTTCAGCATCTAGCACAGTGCCTGACTCTGAGAAGGCATTCAGCTAATCTTTGTGAAATGAATAATCTAATGAATTAGCTGTGAATTTATGAAAAAACATTAACATGTGAATTTATGAAAAAACGCACAAAGACAACCCCTTTTACTTCCTGTCACAAAACTGAATAACAAATTGTGGGGTTTTTTTGTTTTTTTTTTTCCCAAAGATTTATTTATTTATACATACAAGCTGGGGTACAGGCCAGAGGCGTGGGGGTGGCGAGAGGGTTCACCAGAGACAGAGAGAGGAGCAGAACAGGCAGATCAGAAATACACTGCTGAGGGGAGCAGCGGGCGAGGCAGGAGAGGTCTGCCGCACCATGTGGGATTCTCCCCGGCCAGGCGTCGAACCCGCATCGCGAGCTGACGACAGCTCCACAGCGCAGCGCTCAACCGCTGCGCCACCAGGGAGGCCACAAATTGTTTTGTGAAAAACAAAATACATTTACAATTGGCAATAGCACTTAAATATTTAAGATTTTTTTAAGTACAAAAATAAAGGTACCTGCATTTTCTGAAGTTCCTATGTAATAGGCACAATATTGAGATCACAAATTTTCAAAACACACATAAGGCTAAAATTCAGGAGTTTTTCTTTACTTTAAATGAATTTTGGAGCATAGAGAACTCTGGCCTTTCAACTCGGTGTCCTTATTTTTTCACTTTATCATTTCACTTTTCAGGAATTAATTGTAATGTATATTCCACACAAAAGTCACAAAAATTATTATCCTTCTGCAAACAATGTTTTATTTCACATTATTTTCAAGGTACAGACACTTGAAAATTCTAAAAATCATATTTATTGGGTTCTCGGAAAAGTCATTATGTATCTTTTCTTTTTTTCAAGCAAAATATGTGTCATGACTTTTCTGACAACCCAAGAGTCTTGCCTTAATATGCTATATTGTGATATTAGGAAAGCAATTGTAATTTTAAATAGCAACTTAGCTCTTAGACAATTTCTAAAATTGAATATTAAGACTTGGATTACATCTAAGAATTTTAAATTTTATTTATTATTTTTAAAGTATTTCATTAAAAAGAAATATGTAGCAGAACATAAATCCAGGTTCTTAATTACTTCTTGAAAATGTTTCTTTAAATAAATTACTAGTAGAATCAAGATAATTAAAAATTAATGATCCAACAGTCTGTTGTACTCACACAAACTAACCATTAGAAAGCTAAAGAGTTCCAAGAGATAGATGGCTCTTCAAACAAATAAATCAAAGTAAAATATATTATCTCTGTGGAAAAGTCTATAAATGTAAATACTGAATCACTGCCCATCAATATTGACTTTTGTCAGTAAGTCAGTGAAATAACATTATTTTCAAACAAGAAAAATGACTGGTTTGTACCCACAATGGATAAGTGCTATATTTGGTAAGAATTAGTCAATCAGGGCACAGTATGCATATATGTATGTCTTATACATATCTATATCCAGAGTACACGTAAGGTTCATGTTCCAGTTCCAAAAGATTGATCAAAGACACACACACACACACACACACACACACACACACACACAAACACACACACACACCAAAATATATAGACTGTGTTCTATCTGATTCTAATAACTGTATCATTCATATGTATATCTATACATATGGCATTGTGACTGACACATAAAAATATATTGTGTATATATATTGGCTGATGTACATATATACTGTATGTTCTCAGTATCATCAACAGGTTCTAGAAAGCTGATTTTAAGCCAAAATGATGCATAGCCAAACCAATTTTCCATAGGTTGTTTGATATAAATAAGAGCCAAGTTCCAATGGCATATTTTGGTCACAAAGACACCATCAAACTTCTAAAAATTCAAAATACTTTCACCCTAATAAACAATATGTTGTGTGCATTCATTCATTCCTTTTCCAACCTACTTGTTCCAGTTTTAGATCTCAGGTGACAAAAGCCTAGCGGGGCAGCCCAGGGAACAAGAAAGAACCCTGTACAGGATACTGTTCTATCACAGGGTGCAGGCTCATGCACAC
This sequence comes from Scalopus aquaticus, assembly GCA_004024925.1. Lineage (NCBI taxonomy): Eukaryota > Metazoa > Chordata > Mammalia > Eulipotyphla > Talpidae > Scalopus > Scalopus aquaticus. The sequence goes on from PVIJ01008287.1 coordinate 46,697, forward strand.
ACACACACACACACACACACACACACACACACTTACTCAATTATGCTGAAACAATTTGGACACATCAGTTTCCTTAATGTACAAATCTTTGGGATGTAGGAGGAAACCCAAGTACCTGGAGAAAACACACGCAGCAAGGGAAGAATGTGAAAACTTCACATACTGTGACTCTGCCAAAATACCAATTTCTTCATCAACAATACAATAAAATGATATCAAAATAATGGTATTATTCAAGGATCTTCTCTATATGTATGGGTGTATTTTGTGTATATATGTTTGTATGTATAAAATATATATAACACACAAACATATTCTTTCACACACCCTAAATGTCTGTCATCTCACCTCAACCATTGCCATCCTTTACTCTCTTGCATTAGCAATCTCCCTAAATCATTTGATCTTGCAAAAGAACAAAAATTGTGTCTTTTTCATGTGTTTCTCCATTTGCTCAATCCTGCTGTCCCCAAGCACAGCAAGAAATCAAAATAAGTATCATTTGATAGCAAACAAAATAAATTTTTGCATGTTTTATTAAAAAGAAAAGTCAATGTCATGTAATTGGAAATACTTCTACTAATTTCCAAGTCAATAAAGAAATTTAGCTTTAAAATCCCTGTAGGTCTTCATACGCAATTCTATATATGTTTGTATCCTAGAGTATATATAAGCTGTTGAATGCCCGGGACACACTGAGGGATGAGTCACGGAGCAAGTTTGCAAGGCAAGACTTTGCTGCTCAGTGAGCAGCCCTCTTGCTATTTATTAGCAGTAATAAACAGGAGTGATTATGTAGCAATAGCAGGAGGAGCAGGGTCCAGGGGAGACACAGGATAATCAATTTTTATGGGGAAATGGAGGGGACATGTAAGCCACATATACAGGGAGGACTTCTTGTGCAGGTACTTGATGTAAAAATCTGAGCTACTCCCAGACCACCTCAGACCATGGCCACACAATCAGTCAATGGTTACATAGGTGACCCCACCTATCCCCTGATGTGGACCGTCTTAGGGCCATCATACAGAAGGGCTTCTTTCAAACCCTACACAAAAAGCTTCCTTTCCCACTCCAGAATGTCCTTCAGATCAGATTCTTTTTTTTTCTTTAAAATATTTATTTATTTATGCATACAAAATTGGGGTGTAGGCCAGAGGCATCAAGTGGTGAAAGGATTCACCAAAGACAGAGTGGGGAGCAGAACAGGCAGATCTACTGAAGTACACTGCTGAGGGGAGCAGCAGCGAGGCAGGAGAGTCTGCTGCGCCATGTGAGAAGCTACCTGGCCGGGGATTGAACTCATGCTGCAGTGGCTGCTGATAGCGTCATAGTGCTGAGACTCAACCCACTGGGAGGCCCCAGATCAGATTCTTTTCCTTACCCTTTGTATTGGCCAAAATAACTTCAGTAAGAAGCAGAGAGCTCTTTACCCTCTTCACCATTTTGGGCACTCACCATCTACCCAATCATGAATCCCTGATATATTCTATCTTTGTTTCCTGAGGACCCAATATGCAAAGCAGTACCATTAAGCTATGGCATACCATAAGAAATCATAGTGCTCACTCTTGTGGAAATGAGATGAGATCCAAATGTTGGGAACTGGTATATAAACAGTATCAGACACATTATATTGTGTTCAACTCTCTAGCCCCCGAGTCCTGCGTAAGTTAGATAAGTGATAAATAGGCAGCTAACCAGAGTTCTTTCAGACTAATTACTTAAACTGTAATTTTTGTTTTCTCAACTGTAAAATGAGGACAATTACACTTACCTTCAGCACCTTGGAGGCTTAAATAAGATCACTATGTCTAGCATGGCCACTAAAAAACAACTGCTCAGTGAATGATAGTAGTGATAATGAGGAACATACTAAACTGATATCCAGAATGATGGCAACCAAGAGATGGAACAAATGCCCACAGTTGTTCACATGACTAGGCAGAGAAACCACTGAAGAAATCCTAATGATTCTTCATTGAAAACTGTAAAGGCAGTGGTATGATATGTACACACATATATGTATGTATATTCACACATGCATATACATACGAAATAATATATTTAAGGAAACTAATGTCCTAGGAAATATAAATTCTACTGCTTTCCAAAGGCAAAGTAATGCTTCAGATATGACCAAAAAGAGACCCCCAAAAGCATTCACTGTTTTAAAAAGAGATAATGTTCAGAAATGAACTTGTAATATCGAATTTTATTTGCATCTCTACTGGCTAGCAAGACCAGACATGCAATCATTAAATCAAACAAGGAAATGATATTTTGATCCAAGAGAATGGTAACATGGATGATGAAGCAGGTATATGGGAAAGATACATGTCACTGATATCAAAAAGTAACTAGAAAATAATAGGAAATATGGAAGAACAGACAGACAAGAGTCAAAGTAGATTGGTAATGCTGAATTATTTGGTAAGTGCTCCCTATAGTAAAACAGGGACCACAGAATGAAAGCTGGTTTGGATCCAGACATAACGAGCTCCGTTTGGGACAAATTTAGAGATAAATTAGAGAAACGTTACTAATTGCATAAACATTATAATGTTTACTCCCTATTTATATATTAATAGAAATAATTTGCAAAAGTAGGTCTCTAGTGGATATATCTGGACTTTTAGCAGTGAACCTAATGTAAGCAGATGTTGATTTGTAATTTCAATATCTGAAACCCATTTAATGTTATAGTGCAAGGGTATGTGCAGAAAAAACTTAGTAAAAGAAAAAGTACAATAAGACTCTTAATTACAAATTGAAATAAAGAAAAATATGCCTTGGTAGTGATAAAAGCTACATCTCAAAAAACTTTTCCTTTGTGAAGTAAGTCTAATCCTTTCACAATGGCTACAAAAACCCTGAAGTATCCTTTCAACAACCTAAAGATTTAGAATAGTTGTTAGATAAAATTTGGTCTTATAAAAATGGAGAATTTACCCTATAAAATGTGGTAAGCCTGGGCATTCTACTAAAAAATAATCAGTAGAAGTATTTATAGTTATTAAAAACTATTCAGAAATAACAACAAACAATTCCTGTGTTTTGCAATTCAAAGAGAGAAAGTCTTTTTGTAATCCCCTCTTAAAAATGGGCTGTTTTTTTCTGTTTGAGCAGTGTACTTGAAATAACCTTAGTTATCCAACAAAAGAGCCACTAAAATGATCTGGAACCAACCAATCAGAATATGAGCAATATATATATATGCATGTTCATATATACAACATATATTCATGTAAACATAGAGATATATTTATGAAGTGAATATAAGTTTAAAATGATCACTCTTAGTCACAAATTGAGAATCAAAAAGTTATTCTTTCCTTTCAAAAGCAAAAGCTCATATATTATTTATGAATGGGAAAAGCAAATAATAAGTTACCTTTATTCATTTAACTTTTTAAAATTTTATTATGTGAAAGAAACATCCCTGATACTTAGTCAAACCCTGGAAAGTTGCTGCTGAGGTAAATATCATTGATATTCAAAACAGTAACTAATTTAGTAGAGTCAAATTTTTCCCTAAGGACAATTTCCTAAATAATTGATCAACTACTATCTTTCATTATTAGAAAAGCATATAATAATTTCTTAGCTCAGACATCAGATGACATTGCTTTCTGCAAAGCAAGTTTTCATATCCCTGGATCTCTGTAAGTTATGCCTTAGAAATAGTTATGTTACCTGGAAAACCCTGACTTGAGGTTGAAAGAAGCAATAAATAATTATAGTTTATCAAGTAAAAATAAACTAAAAGAAATTTATTTCTCAGAAAGATGACCAGAAAATTCTACAGACACTTTAGTCTTCTAACAAAGTCTGCAAAAAAACTAGACTTTAACCCCCATACCACCATCCCTGGAACCATTCTGACTAGCTAGCTAGGCATTCAGGGTCACTGTTCTTTTTCATTTTATGAAATAAACTATTCAGGTCATCTTCAAGTAGACCAAGTGATTCATTATCCAAAATAGGATAATAAGCACAAACTGGACAGTTCTGTTGAATAACCTAGCCACAGGAGGAAACAGTTATGGCAATCCTGATTCAGTATATTAATTTACTAAAGTATTACTGAACAGAGAACATCAATGTCATACTGAAAATGGAAAAGAAGACATTTCACTTGACAGTTATGTGAAGAAAGAGAAGAGGTTGTTGTGTTTGACGATTTGGTGACAGGAAAGGATTTACATGGATGATATGTGAACCTTAAGGTGTTTGTTTAATGCCAACAGATAGTCATTTCATCACTATCTATCAAGCATCTACATATATGTAGATACATCTTATATAGATTAAAAATACACAATAGCTGTCCAAAATTAATGTATCACCAAAATCTGTGTTTCCCATTCCTGATTAAAATGATTTTGAAATTGTAATTGACTGTAAAATTATACATACATGTGTATTTTGTATACAATACATATTGTGCATATATGTATATCATTACAGGCATGCACTCCTATAAATAGACATCTTAATATATTTAATGTCAACTCTTAGAGTTTCAAAATCTTTTAAGTCAACCTGGGAAAAAATCTACTGTGATGTTGTACTGAGATATGGGTAGTTGTTAAATTCTACTTATTGATACATCTCATTATGTTATTTTCTTTATGTTAAGAATCATTGTCAATTGCAAGGAAAAAAGTACACATTAAACATCCAAACTAAAAAAGTCTAAACATGGGATCCATTGTTTTAAAATAAGACATACCCAAAAATATATTCTCTAAAGAAAAGATGAAGAATTTTTAATAAATTATGATATGAAAGTTAACTACTTCACTCTAGGTACCAGCAGCCTCTAGATATCAAGTCAAGCAGAAAAGTATGTGTACAAACACATACATACATAGAATAGATGAATGATAATTTACTATTTTTCATAAATTGTGACCATAGATACTATAAATTATTCAGAGTAGAGTTAATTCCAAGTAAGCCAAGAATGATACATACATGAAGTATAAGTTTTTAGGATAAATAAGAACAAGTAAATAAAACCCTATACACATATGACCCAGAGCTTTGACTGCCCTAGAGGCTAATGTAAAACTCTTAGACATTGTAACAGTTCTATTTTCATTTTCTCCTAGAACTCAAATCTATTCATGCTACATGATTACTTTTGCCTAATAATATAGCTGAGTTATCTAAGTATACATCTGTAATAAAAGGCATTATTAATTTAAATGAGCATCTTTCAAAGCATCCAATTTACTCTGTAGTCTATCAATCACATAGACAACTTTTTTTTTTTAAGATTTATTTATTTATACATACAAGCTGGGGTACAGGCCAGAGGCGTGGGGCGGCGAGAGGGTTCACCAGAGGCAGAATGGGGAGCAGAACAGGCAGATCAGAAATACATTGCTGAGGGAGCAGCGGGCGAGGCAGGAGAGGTCTGCTGCGCCATGTGGGATTCTCCCTGGCTGGGCGTGGAACTCGCATCGCACACTGCCGACAGCTCCACAGCGCAGCGCTCAACCGCTGTGCCACCAGGGAGGCCCCACTTAGATGACTTTTTAAAGTATGTGAAGTTTATTCACCTATCAATAACTGCATGCCTTCCAATTAGAAATCCACATATATAGGAAGAGTTACACAGGATCTTAATTTGAGAAACTGGGTTACATTTTTGTCTCCAAGGAGTAAGTCCTATACATTTGATACACTGAAATGTTAACATTAAACACAAATAATAATCTCAAAATGATTGAATACTTTAAATGAATAGGAAATATTTGCTCAACCAATTTTTTACAACATTATTATATTTTTTCTATTTTTTATTTTATATATATTTTACATCGTTTTTCCTTTTTGTACAATGTATTATGCGTTCTCCTATCAGGTGTAGTTCCCATAAAATTCCCACCACAATTCACCCATGCACCATTACCATAGCCCCTTACACTCTTTACTCCCATTTTGATCCCTCTCCCTGCAGAATAACTCTGATTTATAGTTTACTATTAATTTTGTTTTTTAATTTATTACAATTATTTTCCTGGCCCTTTATTTGGTTCCCCTACATTCCTCCTAGAAGAGAAATCATCCAATATTTTTCTTTTTCTTTCTGACTTGTTTCACTGAACATAATCCTTTCCAGTTCCATCCATGTTGCTGAACTAATTTTTATTTAAGGAGAAACAAATATAGGCAGAATTGTAAGAATGGATAGAGAAGAGGCAAAGAAAGGTGATATGCATGAAGAGTAAAGAGAGTAAAGGAGTTGATAAAATAATGAAACTGAGACATTCTATTGATTTTAGTTGGAGGATCTAATACCAGCTGAGATCAGAAAGGGTCATGTACTCAATTTAGTCTCGTGTACTCAAACAGAACTATATTTTACCCACTCACTAAAAAGGAATGGCAGAAGTTTTGTCCAGGGAAATTTAAAAAAATGAATCAGTAATTAAGATATTAAACAAAGATCAGGGTTGAAGTTTCCCCAAATCATCTACTTTGTAGAACAAGTTTTATCTTATTTAAAAAATGGGAATAATCTCTAGACTTTGATATCTGATTACATTTCAGACTACTCTTTGGTCTGTAACATGTTTTGTGTCTGTTCCTAATAGTCATTCTTGCTTTTGTCCTTAGCTCTTTAGGACTTGCATCATTTCATTAAGCTAAAATTATCAAAGGAGTCCCTTTCACACACGTCACCAGTCCCTTCAAACTTTCTTGGGGGTATAGATTCTTCCTTGGGGTTCTAGAGTCCTAATTTTTAGATATATTAACCAAGCTGCACACATTAATGTTTCAAAGGCAACTCAGGGTGAAATGAATATTAAGAATTTATTAGGCAAGAAGAGGCAAAGGCATCTCAGGGTGAAATAAATATTAAGAATTTATTAGGCAAGAAGGGCCTTTGTCTAGATGTGACTCATCTAGACAATTCTTTTCTGTAGTGGTTCCCAAAGGATGTGTGGATCAACAGCACTAGCATTATATACGAATGTATACAAAATGTAAATTCCAGGTCTTACCCCAGACTACTACTGAATCAGAAACTATGGGGGGCTGGCGGAGGTTAGAGTTGAAGAAGGGGAGATGATTTTTATGCAAATTCAAATTTGAGAACCATTGTCCTATTGCTTTCCAATCCTATACAAGACCAAATAATAGTTTTATTAGTTTTAAAACCACAATTTTACCCCAGTGAGGAAAAGCATTGTTCAAAAAGCATTGAAAAAAAAGTATTTTCAGAACCCATAGGACACTATTTATCTGTAGTTTCTAGTTAAGAATTGAGCTGTTCCTTCTCAGGCTTTAAAATTGTCGCATCACGCTGAATAGATGAGAATGAAGGACATGAGTGAGCTAGCACGAGACACTTGAATACAGATGTCAAGGTAGAGCTTATTCAGTTCAGCACTGAGCAGTCTCCGAATCTTGCTCTGAAAGATGTCTGTATTTTTATGACTGACTTTTCTCATGTCATTTTTTCCCAGATACCTTTATCAATGAATGTGTCAACATTTCTGGCATACGACCAGCCCACAATAAGTTACTGTGGGGTGCATCATGAACTTCTCTCTCATAAATCCTTTGAAACGAATGCACAGGAAGATACGATGGAAACACACCTAGAGACTGAGCTGGACCTGAGCACAATCACAACAGCTGGCCGAATCAGTGACCATAAACAGCAGCTGGCTTGACTGAGCTAAGTGGTAGCCAAGGGTTGCCACCAAACTGTAATCTCAAGGACAAAATGAGGAAGATTTGTTCATTGTGGACTCTCAAAACAAAACAAAACAAATCCCCTGTTTAAATAAACAAAAATCCAAGATTGATTCATGAAATAAAGACATGAATTGTTTTAAGTCTACACTTTGTAATTAGCTAAGTTGTGCAGTATTTTTTGACTTAAACAGAGTATGACCCTAAAAAAAGAAAAAATTTTTTTTCTCAAAATTCATCCTACCTACCTGTAAAAACTGTACAGAGCTAATGTATTTTTCATATTGTAAAGTTTCAATTATAGGAACAACTGGTATGTACAGTACTATAATTTAATTACGTTTTACTTTACAAACTTTACACATTTCAGTTTCTAAAATTTTAAATTAACAAAAATTATTTCTTGTGTTATTCAGTTATTCCATTTTGTAGGGACTGTTTTGTTACTGCTTTTGTGCCCAGAAACCTTGACTCTAAAATTCTGTGCTGTGCAAAACATGCACGATTTTTATCATGCTTACTGCGTAGAATTTTATCTACTTGTTCCAGAAATAATACATTAACCAAAAAGGGTTTAATTGTTGAGACTTGTAAGAAGTTCTTCAATGACATAGACAGGTTTTTCTTATAAATGAAAAAAAATCAGATTTTTTTTAACACTTCTCAGACTTAACTGTTGCCTTGAATTACAGCCTAGTTTCTAAGCAGTGAAATGTAATGATAAAGAGGGATGTTTTAACAACATATTTCCGAATGAATGACTCATTATTTCATTCTTCTGAGTAACCCATTGTTAAGGGTGGGGGGAAGCATGGACAAAGCATCACTGGAAACAAAGGCAGTAACCACAGCAACAGACTTTAATACACTTAAAAGGTGCAACTGCCAATGACAAAGAAAAACTTTTGTTACATCTCATTATTTTCAGGCCAAGGTGGGAGGATAGAGCATTATAACTGTACAGTAGCAATTTTTCTCCTAATTAACCCAAAGCGGTTTACCTAAAAATAACTATCATTCAGTGCAAAATGTGCCTGGTTATAAAGACAAGGTCTCATTTGGAACTGTGAGACTATATTTTGGGAATATCTCAAAGGAATTATCTGAAAATTTTCACTTTGTGTGCTACATCAGTTCTTTCCTGGGGGAGAACTCAAAACGTCTACAGCTCATTCAATTTAAATATGAGCCATCCTGGAGAGCTTTATCACTCAAGTAGATTGTAAACATCTTTAATTTGTTTCATTTTGCCATCCTTAATGTGATTCACCTCCAAATTATCTGAAAAATAACCCAGAATATTTTGAAAGCTACCCCAGATCATATATTGATTATGTGAATGTATTCTAAAGTAAAATCAAATCAAATTATAAAAGCCTGACATCTCAGAGGCTGAAGTAATTAACTTCTTTCTGTTGTTTGCTTGATACAGGTTATTGTTTGAAAATATTGTTACCTTATCACTGGTATTCACACAATCTTTTGTGTGTTTTTTAATATAAAACTGTAAGTTTCAACTTCTGTTGCACCAGCAGTTCTTTTTTATGTTGTCATTTTATATTCATGACATTTATGAACATGTTTGAAATATGTCAATAGGCAAAACAATGAAAAAAAGAATTTGTGAAAACCAATGTCAAACTTTTAATTTTTCATTTTTCCCGGAGAAACCATACTACGAAACTCTAATTTTATGTAGGCCTTACTATGGCAAGTTTAAGAGCAACTTCAAAGAGAATGCACATTTAAAATGAAGACCACATTTTTATTCAAAATATACAAAGTCAAGAAGAAAAAATGCAAAATGTTGGTGGGAACAAACTCCATTACTAATTTAAACTAAACTAAATGTCACAGTACTTTTATCAGCTATTTAGCATCCCAGATTTTGTAACATAAATTTTGCATAAATTATTTACTATTTCAAAATTTTCTTCAATTTAAGTCTAATTTTAATCTTTTTTCTCATTTCTAATTTTTTTGCAATGTACTGTCGTATTTTAATCCTCTACATTACAATTTTGCCTTCACCATTAGCAAATTATAAAGGGTTAATTATAAATCTAATAATTGTGGGCCTGAAATAAGCAGCCAAATTTTATATATTATGTAAATCAAAATGTTATTTACTTTTCTCTCACTAGAATTTGTCCTCGCAAAGATTCAAACATCTTTTAATTTGTATAAATAAGCACTTTAATACCTAGCTCCAGATATTTTCAAATTGATAAATGACTTTTAGAAATGTTAAGGTTCCAGGAAGGCTCACAAGTGCATGCCCTTGATTTCCTGAAGCAAACCACGTTTTTCCTTAACCATTTTAAGTTCATCTAAAGTGAACAACTATAAATAAACGCAGTCACCATGGAACCGTAGCTCTATACATCTGAGAACTTACAACAGTAAAAGCCAAAAAGACTAAGACTTTTGAGATTTTTCATATTTGAAATTAAACCCAAAGGATCTTGAACAAGAAAAAAAAAAAAAGAAGGCAGCGATGATGCTGGGTTATTTGTTCGTTTAAGTTTTATTCTTCCATGTCCAGGGGAAGGAGGGAGGTGGGCGGGGAGTGAAAACCTGCTAAAGGTAATTGCTTCTGAATTTTTATCATACAATTACAATTTATATATTTGTGTCAAAAATCCTTATTTCTAACCTATCTATTTCAGCATCAATAACCTCCCATGTCCTCCTTCTAATCACCCTATCCCCATGTCTCCCTTTCTGTCTATTGCTCATCTATTTATACAACTGAAATGTTTGTGTTTGAAGTTGAAAAATACGGAATTTAACCCAGTGTGGTTAAAATAACAGCAGCTGCTGCAACAAAACAATAAAGTTATGCAGTGTTTTGAGGTTTACAAACCACATTTTACATAAATTATCTCATTTTATCTTCATAACCACCCTATGAAGACGCAATCTCAGAGAAGTTATGACCCACTCAAGAATATAAGACTAGTAATTGGTGAAGTTGAGTCATTCTCAAAATTCAGGCACTGTTAGTCATTCCACTACACTAAAATATTTCTCTCATTAGAACCTGAGAATTTCCAGAGATAGTGAACAGGATTAAAAAAAGAAGTTTGATGTATTATTTAGTAATCTCTAATTTATCTCATTTCCTCTATCTGCATAATATATTGATCAAATGAACTCTTTCTAAAGGGCTATTCTGGGCTCTCATGTTAAAACTCTTTGCTCAAAAAAGTATAGCAAGCTTAGTATTTCTTAACAAATCAGATAATTTGTATATGTGTAATGCAAGTGCACCCAAGAAGAGTCTGAATAAAGCACAAGGTGCAGACATAAAATTGAGACACACAAGGAAAGAAACCAAAGATCACCGAAATTGAAATTGTATGGGTAGTTATAACACAGATCCATAGTGTGAGACTGAACATGTGTACAACACATGTTCAACTGAATGAAAATTCATAGCTAATTTACAGAATGGGCTTTTATAGTTTTTTCTTTTTATCCTTTTTGTATGTTTTAACAAGGATATTTCTTAAACCATGTAAATATACAATTTCTTAAACCCGTAAAGATACAATTTTTCCAAACAAATGTATATGTGCTAAAACATCCACTAATGGGCAACTATTTTACTGATCAGCTCATTCTTTTCAACCTCTGTCCTTACTCCTTTGTGAATGTTTGAGAAAACTGTAAAACCATACAGGTTTTTAACATAAATTATAATTTTAGAAGGAATGAAAATTTGCCCAATTTAATACTGGAGAGAAAAGGCATAATCCTGATTTGAAATCAGATCAGTCTGACATCACAAAACACTTAGAAATAAAATCATTTTGCAAAATTATATTCTAAAATAAAACCACTGTCTATGAGACTAAATGTATATATTTTTATGTGTTCCTGACTAGAAGATATCTGTCAAACCAAACATTCAAATAACTAAAGAAACTGAAAGCATGGGAAAATAGGTACCTGATATAACTACTAGTAAACTGGAAGAAAGAAAATCAGCTGTGATAGGTACATGGCAGCACAATGAAAGGAGAGGTGATTTGGCCTCAGGAAAGAAGGTGAGAAATCTCTAGAGTAACATCTTGCAATGGTATAGCTCTCAATGGTGTATCACACTGGGAAATAGTAAAACGACCTCATCACACATAAAATGTCCCAAGGTCCAACTGGGTTGGTTATGCAGTAAGAATCCAGATAAGCTGGTCTTGCAGTAAGAGCTTACAAGTATTTCTATTTCCTTCTTAATTCAGCACAGTTGTCTCTGACTGGAGAGGTACCAAGGACAGGAGACCCTGGATTAATACTTTCATAACTCTGACATACCCGCAAACGTGAAGTACACTGACAATCAGCAATTGTGCCTTATTTTACTATCAACTGTAATAGGAAAGAAATATTTAAACACTTCAAGAAAAGATAATAGAATGTTAAAGGATAATTTTTAAATGTCTCTCATGACTTGCATTATAATTTTATTATGAGATAAGAGGTTGCTTATATTTAGAATTTTTTATTTAGTGTAAAATTATGCTTAAAAGAAAACACAGTTGATTATTTACATTTCTATTAAGGACAGTGACCTTAAAGCAATAGAGTGCTTCAGCCATTTATGACTGAGAGAACTGGAGATTTTTTTCCTCCTCTCTCCCAAACATTTCATATGACGTGTCTTCCCGAAAAACCTAAGCGAAATTTGGTTGTTTCATAACCAAATAATATTTCAAATGCACCAAGAAACCATATGATAAATGGTCCTTGAAGCAAAAACTTTTTGTTTTCCAATAGGAAATATCATCCATAAATTTATCTTTTATAAAATGACTTTCATATATTTTATGTTGTATAATGTACACTCAAACTGTGTGGCCTTGAAGGTTCTGTGATGCTGCCTTTGCCTCATCTTAAATAAAATGAAAAACTGATTAGGTATTGAACAGTTTACAAACATTATAGAATGATCATTTTCAATAAGACTCACTTATTGAATTTATCTGGATTACTGTAAATCATCATGGTAACATAACATAAATGGGTAAAGTTGACAGTTAATATTTTTTTCTATTTTTCGTATAAACTTTTGTCACCTACCATATCCTCAGAGTTACTTCAGAGATCAAAATGACCCCAAATCCCTTGGGTCCATACCAGATTTACTAAATCAGAATCTCTGATGCATGCTAAGGCATTCGAAATAGTCTCCTATGAATTTACTTTTACCAATTCATTCAATTGCTTTCTACCATCATCTAAAATTATTAATTCATATGCTTTCCTATCCAATGTGAATATAGTTTGTGAAGCCCTTGTGAATATTTTCCTAACTGGATGAACGCACAACAAAGTACAACTATACATAAAATGACCAGGTGATTTCCTGACAGACTCTACAGATTTTGCTCCTTAGCTCTTTCAGTATGAACATCTAAAAAGTCTTAAATCAGCAGTATTATTAACGTACATGTTATTTAGCCCCATGAATAATACAACTGAAAAGTTGGAGATGATGATAGAAGGAAAAATTAATTTATGATGAATGGGGCCTGTGCTGTTCTCAACTCACTCTCAAATCATCCCAGGAAATAGGTGTAACACCATTTTAATGAGGAGTAAAATAAGGATCACAGTTGTTGAACAACTTGCCAAGGTTCATACAGTAGAATTGGGGATTCAAATCAAAGTACACCAGATTCTAAAGATGTGCTTTTACTGCCTGTTTTCAATAGCATATTTTCAAATGTGCGCAGACAAGAGTCAACATAATTAGGTTCAATGTTTTAATAGGGGTGTTGAGACAGTATTTGGCAAATATGTCTCCTATTCCTAAATAGAAAATTTTCATGAACTACTTCACACTATTTAGAGGTTTCCTTTAATATTCCAAATCAGTAACATATGGGAAACTATTGCTGTTGCTTTCTAGAATTTTCATACATTGTTCACAAAAATGAGTGATATTGAGAGAAAAATACTTGAGAAGATAAATACTCCCAAACAATAACAATGCATTTACATTTCTAAATTTCTCTAGTCATATTATAAGATCATAACAAATTATGACAAGTAGATATTTATCCATAATATAATCTTCAACGGGACAGAAATGGAAGGGTGATTGTTAATTGAAACAAAAACTGCATAGAAGAGTCAATAAAGTAACTAAGTGCAAAAGGGGATGTGAAGAAAAACACCAAGAATCTACACTAACAAAACATTAACTGACAAAGATTTATCTTGGGTTATAGAATATTTTTTATGCATGATTTGTGTGGGAATATTATCTAAGGAGCATTACGACTTACATAAGTGATGGGGATCTGGAAGCACACTGAGACAGGAAGATATTTATAACAATGCAGACTGATGTTCTATTACTCAGAACATAATACATAGTTTAAATTAAAATAAACATTTTTTTTTTGTTAAGGCAATGCAAATATTCTCATCACAATGTGCAAGTGGCCAAAAAAACTTTTTTTTTTTTTTTTTTTTACTTTTAACCTCACATGTTCAAATAAATCTTCCTCATTCTCAACTATTCGCAAATTACTCTTAGCCTTTTGATTTCATATGACTGGAGGAGCTTTTTGTTAAAATATTGGGTTATCTTTTATTTTGTCCTTAACTTGCACATACAAGGTAGTATTATAAGGAAATTATATTAACATTTTACCCCATCACACTAAAAGAACATGTAGTGTAAAATACAACTTTTTTTTAATAATCCTTGTGGAATTCAAGAGACAGTAAAATGCCGTGTGTCACCCTTCTACTATGACCACTTCTGTAACTGTGATTTAAAAATCTATGTATAAAATTTAAACAATGAATGAATATAGCAAAGAAAAAAGGTCTTACACTGATTCTGGTAATACCCTCATTAATATATATATATATGTATATATATTTATGTTAAATATCCAGAGTAATTCTGATTTGGGACAACAACGATGCTCCAGATAACTGGGTTGAAGACGTGGTAAAACAAGAAGACAGAAAATTATACCAACTGAAGGTAAGTGACGGAAGTGTGAATTAATGTATCTGTACTAGTATAAAACAGAGTATTAAGATAACAGAGATGGGAAATTTTAACAGTAAAATTACTGTTTAAAGATTAAAACCATATTGTTTTTAAATAACCTAAAATTAATTTTTAAAACTAGGAATTAAAATCTACAATAAAATTTATGCCACAAGTGTCATTAGTAAAAGTCAATATGGTCACCAGGGACATAAAAACAAACAGGTATTTGTGATGTCCACACATAATAAATAGGTAGACAGGACTGATTCTACCAACAGAGAATATTAAGAATAAAAATTTAGTCTTAGACCTGCCACTATTATTTTTCCAGAGAGAAACTGAAAAGTCAGAATAAAATATTCAAAATAAATACTGAATGTTTTATTCAAAAACAATTTTGAAAGCCCAAAACTACACACACCAAATTGCAACTTCAATCAACCATAGGAGTAATTAAATTAAATCACATATACCTAGTTGCATTCAGATGTTGAGAAATGAGTTAAATTTTAAATATATTCCATCTGTTCTTACAGCCTTCTATCAATGATGTGCTTTCTTTTAATTACAGATTCATAAAAATAATGCCCAAAATAGTCTGATGAAAATATGGTGGAAGTTGAATCAACTCTCATTCTGCCCTGTTAAAAAGCAATTATTGGAGTAGGATGTTCACTATGTAAAGAACTGGACATAATTCTTCTAAAAGTTCCTGAACTATACCCTTAAAACAATTATTATCATTTGAGACTTTTTATACTTATTTATAAGGAAATTACAACCTAGAAATCCATTCTTGTTTTATTCTGAATACACTTATAACAGAGAAGTCTAGAAAAAGACATCAAACATCTCTGAACTCTATGCTATCTGGAGAAAAACTTGAGATCTTTGTGATATCAACATTTTTCCCTGTTGGATTTGACAGAATCTTTAGTTCTGTGTTTTGGATATCTTTCAAAACTTCTTGACAATTTTTTCTTTAGCAAATTTCAATCTTGATTTTCTTGAAACAGAGTTTGATTTGAGACATGGCTATTTCATAATGAACCCTGTCATTCTTCATCTTTTTATTAAATAACAAGACTGGAGTAGTAATCCTTATTGACTTTCTTCTTGCCTTCAATTTCAGTTAAGGGATAAAATATGTGAGTCCAGTATGATATCTTGGTAGTACCATAAAAGAATTAGAAGAAGAATCTTTCTAACATAAGAACTTTATATAGCATACAACAGGAATACTTTGGGTTATTTATTTTAAACTTAATAATCTCACATAGTTATCAAATAAACCATGCCTTCCTATTACTGTCATTATTGCTCTACAATAATGACATGGTTTTATTGTCATAACTTTCAGTTTCTAAGGATGGACTTCAGGCTATTGATTGTGCTTTATAATTCCCATAGAAGGAATTTCTAGTTAATTGTTTCCAGAAAGATGACCTAACACCAAACTTTTAAGATAAAATGAAAATAACAGTTAGTAAATTTTTAACTTGCTAAATATTTTACATGTATTATTCATTGAATGAATCTTCACTAATATCATTAATATGACCAATAATTACCCTATGAAATAAGCAGTACTGCTATTCCCTTGAGAAGGAAAATGAGACTCGAGGTATTTATATAATGTACAGCTACTAAACTATGGCCCAAGAATTCAAATCTAGATGATAGATATGCCAACAAAATGACCACTGTCGACTACCCAATTAAAGCCTATTTCATAAACCCAACTCTTGAATTTAAATGTCTATTCATATGCACTTCTATGTCCATTGCAGTACTATTTAAAATAGTCAGGTTATGGAAACAACCTATGTACCTCAAAACAGATGAGTCAATCAGGAAGAAGTGGTATATACACACATGGACTACTACTCAGCTATAAAAACTATAAACTCTTGATTTTGGAGATAACATGCATAGAACTGGTAAGGATTATGCTAAGCAAAATAAGTCTGGAGAACTAAAAATACCAGATAGTGTCACTTATAACTGGCACACAGAAAAACAAAACAAAATAAAGCCAAAGAACAAGCCTAGAAAACTAACTGTAGAAATGAGGCTACCAGGGTCTCCCTGGTGGCACAATGAGTTAAGGCACAGCACTATGAAGCTATGCAGAGCCACTGCATCATGAGTTCAATACCCAGCCAGGGAGATTTCCACATGGTGCAACAGACTTCTCCTGTCTTGCCTGTTGCTCCCCTCAGCAGTGTACTTCAGTCGATCTACCTGTTATGCTCCCCACTCTGTCTCTGGTGGGTGCTCTCACCACCCCATACCACTGGCCTACACGCCTTGTATGCATAAATAAATAAATAAATCTTTAAAAAAAGAAAGAAATGTGGTTATCAGAGAGGGAGGAGAAGAGAGAAACAATTGGAGAGTGAGCACAATGGACTATGGTGAGGATTCTGAACGTTTTGGTGATGGGTGTGGTGCAGTAACAACACCTGAAGGGGGAGATCCTATACCTCTAAATCACAAACAATGTTGTAAACCAATGTTATTTCAATAAAAAAAAATTAATAAATGTCTATCACTTAAGGCTAGAACTGAAGAATTTTTGCCAATATAATGAATATGTTCATTATAAACTAATATATGTCTAGTGAAAGTTAAGAACCTTTGGAAGATATGAAAGAATACATGATATAGTCAGTCTCCTTGTTTCAAAGGATTACAGTCTTATCAAAAAGGAAAAAATCTATATTTAGCACAAAAAAAATTCCAAGTTAAATTAAATACCTGCTAGTATGCACAGCAATCAAGAGAAGAAGAAAATGGTTAGTAGAGCTACTGGAATAACTCTGGGTAAAAGTGAGAACTCAGAGCATAAGACTAACAGTATTAAAGGAGATAGCAATTATGAAAGAACACTGTATTTTTATTTAAGAACATCTTCAATTCCAATTCTGGCTAAGAAATACCAAGCTCATTTTTGGTCTTGAATGCCTAAAATTCAAGAAACAAATTTAATTCTGGCCAAATTTAATAAAGGCCATTTTGGCCTTTCTATATAGACAAATATTCCATTCCTTTTCCTTAAATCTATTCTTTATATTTCTAATTATTCACTGTGTTTCAGCTTTCTTTGGGAGAGGGGTTAAATCTTTTTAATCCTATGTAGAAATAGTTATGTCAGTTTCAATAAAACATCCATAAAACATTTGGAAGACTAATTCATGCAATTTCATTAATTTAAAATGATATGTCATTTAAATCAAACAAATTTTTAGAAGTTAATAATTCTAATATCCTCAGTTAAATTACTATTTGACATTTAGTTTGAAAAATGGCCTGAAGATTGACTGACATTTTCTTTTATCAAGGCTTTCAGTCTTCACATTAATATTGGCAAATAGTAATCTGAATTTCATGCCAAATGTAAAAACAAAACATTTCTGACTGTTATATTTGAAAAATAAAGAAACCAAAATAGAATATGATTAAAGACTATGATCAAAATATCTTTAGTAATAGAAAACAGACTCACTACTAGACTTCACATATTTAGTCAATATTTTCACTACAGTAAAATATTTTAAGAACACATCAACACTTTATAAAACATGCAGAATTATTGATCTTAAAAATGTGGATAATTGTCAATAAAGTTGTTATTTTTTAAATGATAGTCAAATTAGGTTGAGAAATGATTTCTTTCCATCAAATTTTGATCATCATTTAGACTATTAACTTGCAACTTTGTCTTTGTTCATATGATATTTATAAATATTCATGAACAAAATTTTGTTACATATGCCTTTTTTTAGTATAACAATTACCTTTCATACTACCATCCCAATACATTTTAATTTTTAATTCAATTCAATTACAAAAGCATGTATTCACTTATTCAGTTTTTACTATATATAATATGCCCAGGAAGGACTTAAGTAGATGACAAAATGATAAAATGCTTAAAAGTGGATAAATAATTGCAATTCAATATGGTATTTTTAAAAGTGAAAAAAATGCATGATGCTGTCTAATTGAAGGGAATAAAATAATTTTGGTGAACAATATCAGAAAAGAGTTAATGCTACTTAATACCCTGGCTTTTAAAGTTTTGCCAGTCAGACAAATCAAATCTATCCAATGGGCTCCACTCCCTACTCCTAATTAGAATTTGGAGGTAATTTAGATGTCTTTGGGTATTAACTTCTGGAACACAATAATTCTAACAGATTCTGAGTCTGGTGTTTTCCACAAATAGCTAGCTCCTCAGTTTCTTTCCATGTAAAGAATGTTAATTTTTTTTTTTTAATTTGCCCTCCCATAAATTTAAAATTTAATCTTTAAATTAAAATCATTCGATTTAGTCATTCCATGGCAAATATAAAATGCACATAATTTTATGAAATGTAACGGATTGTCATAAATTCTTTGTTCTGTTTTAAACATGTCCTATGCAAATCCAGCCTATGTGTGTAAGAAAGCTTACATTGCAGTGCTAACACTAGGACTATGTAAAAAAAATGCAGAAGCAGTCCATTTGCTTATACAATTTAAATTTTCACCACTTACTGATTATGACATAAGACTGATACTGAAGTGAATGAGAATTAGATCATACATGGAGAGTCTTTTGTATTTTATTCTACTACTATCAAACCATTTTTTGAGAAAGTGAAAATACATTAGTAAAGTGGTTCGTTTACCTGATACAGTAATAAGCACAGTTTTTTGGGTAGCTGTTCAGTATTTACTGTTCACTTCTAGAAATGTAGGTTTTCCTGTTCCCTAACACCTGTCTAACAGAATATCATCATTTCCAAATGGGGTCCATTGTTTGTTTGGAGCCTAAGGCAGTTACTTAGAAAATCTTCAGGAATGCACCTTGTTTTGATTTGAGTCAATTTAGTAAAAGTGAATTCACTAACTAGGTCAAAGCATAGTTCTATGATCTTCTTACTTAGAAAATAACTATATTTTAATTTAGAATTTTGGAACATATCAATATTAACATGAAGATAGATCACTGTGAATCATGCTATTTTAATGAATGCCAAGGGAATTGTGCCTTAATGTTATTCTAAAATACTCTTGAAATTATGAAGTGTATACAATGTAACAAAGGCAGAGAGGAAAATCCCTAATATATGGAATGCATATTGTATTCAGACAATAATTTTCTTCAAAAAATTACATACACATTGTCACTCTAAATAGTTATCTACAGTGCAACACATGCTATATTACAGAAATAAGTGCTTAAAAATGAATTCATCAGACTGCAGTTATCTATTATATCAAATACTCAAAATATCCTTAATTTGGATGCTTTGAATATTATCTTTGAAGTGTTACATAGGTGGGATTTATTATTTGTTAGTGACTAGAAAATTGTAACAGTCGAGAATTCTGAAGTTCCATGACTGTCCTTAATTCCTATTTGGAGGGAGCAAAATCTAGTCTGGGAAACTTAGGTTGATTTACAAAGAAAATTACTCTGTTTTTCATTTCATGAGGGCCCAAGACTGTTAGGATTAACATGGAATACTAGCATTTACACTCCAGAGCACAAAAGGAGCAACATGAAATGGTGATGGCACTATTGGGCAGTCTCCAAAAAGGCTTTGAGAAATACTATTAGCTCCCCATCTGCTAGTTGGAAGTTTCCAGATTAATTAAGTATTATATTGGCTACAAAACAAGGCTTTTATGATATCTACCATTCCTTTTCAGTTTTATACTCCGTCTATTTCAAAAAGGACTTGTGATGACTTATGAATCAAAAACATTTGCATACTTAGATATTATAAATTACTGAATATGAGAAGACAAGCTACATTTTATTACTGCTGTTGAATTTCCACTCTATATTAGATAGCTATGAACTCATTCCCTAAAAGAACTCTACCTTGAAAACATTTACTGAATCAGAAAAAAAAAGGAAAGCTGAAATAGTTTAAAAATTAAATAGGTGCTAATAAAACTATAATGATACAAAGAAGTAGACTTGATCTAATTTATAACTTTTAAATTATATGGAATAAAAGTATATTAAATTTCTCCACTACATTAGGATGTACCCCACATGGCTTTGACAGAAAAGTAAGCAAAAGAGTTTCGCGGTCCTAAATAAGCCATAGGGAAATTACTATATTATTCTACTTATTTTACTCTTCTTCTTTTGTTCGTTCCCTCCACCTCTCATTTGAATGACACATGACACATACACTTTGATGACATAGGAAGGATAATAAGCTTAGAGAGAAAAAGCTAATACTAACTTATCTTGTGATATCAACTATCCAATTATACAATGTTACATAGCTCTACTAACTCACCAAAAAGTACAAGTAAGACTATATATAATAAGTAGATCTGACAACCAAACCAAGATTTAAAGTCTTTTTTTTAATAAAATGCATATCCCACATCTTAAGAAAATTTATATAAGGCTCAAAGCTTCCCTTTTTAAAACAATCATTTGACTCTTTTTCATAAAAGCTGCTCTTTGCTTGTGGCTGGATTTTATTAGGGCTTCCCCAAAACGCTTGAATAATCAAAGACGTGGCTTTACATGATTATATTGTATGGTAGTCTATGAAAGATCCATAAACATTAATGAGAATTGCTATAAGTATATTAAAATATCTCTTGAAATTATTTTTGTCAAAACATTATGTAGTAGAAAATATCTATTGAATGGCAGTAGTGGATGGCAGGATAAAAAGAAATCCACTTCTTCCCGGAGTTGTGTTATCCCTAAAACACCAATCTCCTGAGAAACACCAATATAAGTTTTTAACATATAGAAAGCATGCACACTGTTCACCTGTTACTGCATCAAATTCCCAAATGGTAAAGTTTTCACCAAAGCAAATCCTGAAGCCTCTATCTTTTAAGTTATTTTATTCTGGGAAATAAATTGTCATTTAGAAATAAGAGTTACCTGTTAATAATAATTTATGTGCAAGTCACTTCAGCACAATGTACTTCAATCACTCCAGTATTTTTATCTCCCCAAAAAAGTGTCAGAAATGAGGCATGAAAAGCTATTAACTGAATCATTCACACATTGAATAGATGTTGTTGTCAGTTTGTTCTTTCAATGGAAATAATGAACAACTGATTTATTTATAACTGCTAATTATGACAATACACCATTTTCCAACCTTTCTAGTATATTATTTATCTTTTAATTGACTTTTTTCACATCTGATCTGAAATCATATGCCTCCATTAATATTTCTTCTTTCCAAGACTTTTCCTTAACTTCTTTTATGGCTTGGTGTACAATTAAAATGTTTTAACTGACTTAGTTTCTTTGCCTTATTTTTTTCTTTCAATTTTCTACTTTTTATCCCCTGCTAGAATTGATCCACTCCCTAAATTATGCAACTGGAGACTATGACACACATGTAGAGCTGTGAGCCTATACCTCCAAAGCAATGTTAACTCAATAAACCTACTTAAAATCTTTTATTAAGAAATAAAGATGAATAGTCCTAATATTTCTTAGAAAGTTCTTAGTCTTAAGGATCAAGGCAAGAAGACTAATTTTATCTAATTTCGCAATTGTTTTTAAATTCTACCGCAAAATGAACATTTCCCTTGAAATTTTATCTCCAAACCTAAAATCAATTTTAGTTTTTGTATTTTGCTGTATATCATGTGACACAGACATTGACCTCATATCACACCATATCACATTATAGATAGGTCCATAAAAGTTTTGGGGAATGTGTTTTTCCATTTAACTGAAACTGTTGAGGAAAATATCAGGTATGAAATATTTTTAAAGAACACATGAGAAATGCATTTCAGAGTCAGGTCCAGAAAAAATTCCCCATGAGAAATGGTTGTGCTTTGTGACCCATGAATACCAGAGGCTTGAACACATGTTAACTTCTTTACATCTCAGCTCAAGACCACAAAGCTGGGTTATACTTTATAACATGGCAACCAAGTTTTCCTTTCTATTGAGTGCTCTGGCTTTTTCTTGCTTAGTATCTTTTACTTCCTAGTCCTCATCCTATTTTGTTAATTTTATTTCACATATTAACTGATTTTGTTTAAGCAGCCTCAAGTTACTGATTTTGTATTGATAACGGAAGCAAGAGTTGCTATTTCAAATAATTTTTTATTTTATTACAATGGTGGTATAGTCTGATTTGGGGAATACTATATTTTTTTCTTTCGAGCATCATGTCCACTTTATAGCACCTCATCACCAAGTCATTCTTAGATTTGAAATTTCTTAATTTTCATCTCACCTACGACTTGTATAAAACTAACAACCAAAAAACGTAGACACACATGTGTGCACACATTCACACAGCACACTCCTTTCAGATAGGTTTCTTCAGCTACAAGGATTCCTAAGTCTAGGAGGGCCTATATTTCAAGATATTTTCCACTAATAGAAACAATCTCAGGTGCAGGGCTAAGAAAAAACAAATGTATATAGATATCTATAGATCTATATATAGATCTATAGATATAGATATATTATATTATATATTATATATATTATATAATATATATTATATTATATATTATATATATTATTATGTATATATTTATATTTATAGATATAGAGATATAGATATATGCAATATAGATCTATATCTGTATCTATATAGATATATATAGATATACATAATATATCTATATATAGATATCTATGCAATGGGTATAAATATCTATAGATATCTCTAGATCCATATATGTGTGTAGATATATATAGATATATGCATATCTATATATTCAATACAGCTGGCTATGGTTAAATTTCTCAACATCTTTTTAAATATTGTTTGGTGATGTATGCCAAAAGACTGCATGCTGTCATTAAGTGGCTCTAGGTTTTTCACTATGATTAAATTTTACCTTGTTTTTTTTTTTAGCATTTAAAGTTATCTAGTTACAGCTTGTAGGTAACAAGCCAAGATAGCTATGCTCATTCCTCCACATCCATCTTTCTTTTTTAGATTTTTTTTTTATTTTTTTATTTATACATACAAGCTGGGGTACAAGCCAGAGGCGTGGGGCGGCGAGAGGGTTCACCAGATATGGAGCAGGCAGCAGAACAGGCAGATCAGAAATACACTGCTGAGGGGAGCAGCGGGCGAGGCAGGAGAGGTCTGCCTCGCCATGTGTGATTCTCCCCGGCCGGGCATTGAACCCACGTCGCCGCTGCGGACAGCTACACAGCGCAGCGCTTGACCGCTGCACCACGGGGGAGGCGCCCCCTCCACATCCATCTTATAAGCCCCATTTTCTGAACTCCCACGCACCCCTGATTCCAACCCCAAAATGAAACTAGGTTATCTTTTTTAAAGTACAACCAAATTTATCCATAAAAAAATTCTCAGTGTGATTTCATGATAATATTTAAAGTGTCTCCTTCCACTTACATTCAGAGGATTGAGGCTAATATGTGAGTTAAATTCTGAAACTTAAAAAAAAGAATACTTTTGTTTTCTTCACCAAAGAAAAAAATCAATACGAATGAAAGTACAATTTAAAATGAATGTATTTTTCAAATCTTATCCAAAATTTAACAGTAACTTCAGTCACAGTCTTTAAAAAATTCATGTAATGTAAAAGCAAAACAATATTTCATCTGTATCAGTATCTGAACTGATTCACATGTAACATTTCATGTGCATTTATTTGGTTAGATATAATTCCATCTGGCAGACTTAGAAAATACGAAGAAGACAAATTTGAAATACAGTATTCTCACTTGGCATGCAAATCCTATCTTTAATGTCCTTGCACCTTAATGTTAGAGAAAAGAGATCAGGTACAAAAAAGGATTATGAAGAAAATACAGATCAAAATATTGCCTTATATTTTCAATTATTATACAATTCTTATTTCACAAACATTCTTTGAAAATTGAAGAATAGGTCTGCATCTTGGCACACAGGAGGGCAGCAAAAAGGAAATTCCAGCTGGTGGAGATGGGGCCCAGCAGCCCCTCATGGCCCCACACCCAATTTCTAGGAGGTTGCATAGTGGCCCCCCAGAAGCTAGGGGTGGCGAAACTTGACCAAAAGCTGCCCACAAAACCATACCTGCACCCACTCATGGAGTAGTGGGGCCCAAGCAGCAGAAAAGAAACTTAAGATCAGGAACTCTTGACCCCTCCCCACCAGACATAACCCTGGGGGCAGGGATAGCCCCCAGGCAAACACTGAGGGAAAGGCGAAAAATAAAAAAGGCAGGGGGAGAGAGAAAGAACAGAAAGACTCCTAGCAACTATAAAATGACAGCAGCAACAGTAGGACAACAGCAACATCTGACACTGGAAAGGGGGGGTTAAACCCTAGCAGGGGACCTACCCGGAAACTCAAAAACCTAAAAGCAAAAGGACTACAAAACTCTCTCCAAGTTTACATCTACCCAATACCTTTTTTATTATTTTTTCTTTTTTCTTTATTTTTTAAGAAAAAATTTATTTCTTTATTTTTATTTTTTATTTTTTTTTACTACAAACCACCACCCCTTTTTCTACCCAAATTCCACTCAGAACCGGAAACACATAGGAGACACACCACGAGAGACACAGAAATTCAACAGAGAAAAAAGAATATCCACAAGATACCCAGCCACAGCCAAGGCAACTCAGACAATAGGAAACAACAAACACTGCT
Organism: Scalopus aquaticus; assembly: GCA_004024925.1. Lineage (NCBI taxonomy): Eukaryota > Metazoa > Chordata > Mammalia > Eulipotyphla > Talpidae > Scalopus > Scalopus aquaticus. The sequence goes on from PVIJ01008287.1 coordinate 72,059, forward strand.
CAACAAGTAGAACCAAGAATCATGCCCATCGGCACCAACAGCACAGGAATGCCATGATCAGAGCAAAGCAGAAGGCCAACAACAGTAAGAAAAAAGTTCCAAATGATCCTCAAAACAATACACCGCAGAAAGAAAATCCCTCTTCAGAACCCAATAATACAGACATAGAAGGTTACATCTGCCTAACAGATAAAGAATTCAGAATTGCCATAATAAAAAAAATAGAATAAAATGAAAAGAACAATGAACTGAAGAATATAAATGAAGAACTGAAAAACGAGAATGAATCCATAAAGAAAGAAGTGAAGGAAATGTAGGATTTACAACCATTAGTACAGAGCCATAAAAGCAGATTAAAACACATGGAGGGAAGAGTAAGTATGCTGGAAGATAAAGGTACTGAAAGAACCAAGATAGAAAAGAAAAATGAAGGAAAAAGAATGAGGAAAAGCTTCGAGAACTATCTGACACCATGAAAAAAGAATCATAAGACATCAGAATCATAAAATCCCAGAAGGAGAGGAGAGAGACAAAGGAACAGAGAAACTTCTCAAGGAGATAATTGAAGAGAACTTTCCAAACATGAAAAAGGAAACAAAAGTCGACATACAGGAAGCCTGATGATTTCCAAATTATTACAACGAGAGAAAAAAAACAGCAAGACATATGACAGTAAAACTATCAAGAATTCAAGACAAGGAAAATATATTGAAAATGACAAGGACAAACAAATAACCTACAAAGGAAAGCCAATCAGGCTGACATCAGATTTCTCCAAAGAAACACTACAGGCAAGAAGAGAATGGAGAGACATATGTAATATACTACATGCCAACATGTGTTAACGAAGAATAGTCTACCCTGCAAAGCTCTCCTTCCTCTATGAAGAAAGAATATGGACCTTCTATGACAAACAGAAACTACAGAAATTAATCACTACCAAACCCCCATTCCAAAACATGCTACAAGAAACCATGAAGACAAAATCAACAGAGGAAAGACCAGGAAATACGGAATAAGGTAAGGATTAGAATCACAAAAAGGTAAACAAAAAGACAAATATGGATGACAGTATATCAATATTAACTCTAAATGTAAATGGACTAAACACACCAACTAAAAGACACATCATAGCAGGATGAATCAAAAAACAGACATCAACCTTCTGCTGTCTACAAGAAACACATTTAATTGCAAAAGATAAACAGAGATTAATAGTTAAAGGATGGAAAACAATCCTACAAGCAAATGGGCCAAGAAAGAAGGCAGGAACAGCTATACTTATATCAGATAAAATAGACTTCAAACTTAAGAAGGTAAAAAAAGACAAAGCTGGTCACTACATCATGATAAAGAGGACAATAAAACAGGAGGATATAATACGCATCAACATATACTCCCCAAATGAAGGAGCACCAAAATATATCAGACAATTATTATCATCCCTGAAAACAGACATTAAAGAAAATACATACATAGTAGGAGACTTCAACACCCCATTTTCTCTACTGGACAGATCAAGAAGACAGAAAGCAACCAGGGACATTAAAGTTCTAAATAAGGACCTAGACCACATGGGATTGACAGATATCTTTCAATCACTTCACCCCCGAAAAACTGAATACACATTTTTCTCAAGTGCACACGGAACATACTCCAGGATCAATCACATATTAGGCCACAAAACATACCTCAACAGATACACGAAGATCAAAATCGTACCAGCCTTCTTCTCCAATCATAAAGGAGTCAAACTGGAAATAAACCATAAAAAGAAAAAAAGAAACCTTTTTACCTCATGGAGACTGAAACCCACATTACTGGAAAACCAATGGATCAACGAAGAGATCAAAGAAGAAATTAAAAAATATCTAGAACAGAATGACAATGAGGACACAACTTTCCAGAATGCCTGGGACACAACAAAAGCAGTAATAAGAGGTAAATATATAGCATTACAAACTCACATAAAGAAACAAGAAACAACCCAAAGAAACAATTTAATCTCACATCTCAAGGAACTAGAAAATGAACAACAAAAACCCCAAAATCCAGTTTAAGAAAGGAAATAATAAAATCAAAGCAGAAATAAACGAAATGGAAATTAAAAAAAAAAAAAATCCAGAAGATCAACGAAACAAAAAGCTGGTTCTTTGAAAAAAATAAACAAAATAGACAAACCACTAGCCAGACATACAAAGAAAAAACGAGAGAAAACACAAATAAATAGGATCATAAATGAAAAAGGAGAAATCACAATGGACACAGCAAAAATCAAAAAAATAATCAGAGATTACTATAAACAGCCTTACGGAAACAAGAAAAACAACCTAGAGGTTATGGACAAATTCCTAGAACTGTACAATCACCCAAAACTAGACAAAGATGATATATAACACCTAAACAGACCAATTACAAGCAGTGAAATTGAAACAGTAATTAAAAACCTCCCCAAAAACAAAAGCCCAGGATCAGATGGTTTCACAAACGAATTCTATCAAATATTCAAAAACGAAATAATCCCTATATTACACAAACTCTTTCAAAAAACCGAGAAAGAAGGAGCAGTACCAAACACATTCTATGAAACAAATATTACTCTAATACCAAAACCAGACAAAGACAATACAAAAAAAGAAAACTACAGACCAATCTCCCTAATGAATACTGATGCAAAAATATTTAACAAAATCTTAGCCAATAGAATCCAACAATGCATCCAAAAGATAATACACCACGACCAAGTGGGATTTATTCCAGGGGCACAAGGATGGTTCAACATCCGAAAGTCAATCAATGTAATCCAACACATCAACAAAAAGAAAAATAAAGACCATATGATCATATCAATAGATGCTGAGAAAGCATCTGACAAAGTGCAACACCCATTTATAATAAAAGCCCTTGAAATCCTTGGGATCGAAGGAACATACCTCAACATAATAAAAGCATTTACGACAAACCCATGGCCAACATCATCCTCAACGATGAGAAGCTGAAGGCCTTTCCCCTAAGATCAGGAACAAGGCAAGGATGTCCACTCTCACCATTACTTTTCAATATAACACTGGAAGTCCTAGCCAGAGCAATTAGACAAGAGAAAGACATTCAACGGATCCAAATAGGAAAAGAAGAAATTAAACTGTCTTTATTTGCAGACGATATGATAATATATATACAAAACCCTAAAAACTCCATAGAAAAAGTACTCAAAATTATAGACCAGTTCAGTAAAATAGCAGGATACAAAGTCAACGTAAAAAAGTCAGTAGCATTCCTCTATGCAAACACCCAATCTGAAGAAGAAGAAATTAAGAAATCCATCCCCTTCAAAATCGAAACCAAAAAAATCAAATATCTGGGAATAAATCT